>VXBX01008033.1:827387-869429 GCA_013400415.1 Scytalopus superciliaris
CCCAGTTCAATCCCAGCCCCAGAATGGCCCCGGTTCAGTCCCAGTCCGGCCCCAGTTCAATCCCAGCCCCAGAATGGCCCCGGTTCAGCCCCAGTCCGGCCCCAGTTCAATCCCCGCCCCAGCCCTGTCCCGTCCCGGTGCAGCCCCAGCCCCGGCCCCGCCCCGCCGGCCGCCCCGGAAGGCGCGCGGAGGTCAGGGCGCCAAGATGGCGGCGCCCAGGCGCTGAGGGCCGGCGGCGGAGCTGCCCCAGCATGAGCGCCGCCCGCCGCTGCCGCCCGCCCCGGGCACTCGCAGGTACCGCGGGGGCTGCGGGAGCCTCTCTGTGCGTGTCCGTCTCTGTGGGGAAGAGCGTGTGTGTCCGTCTGTGCGGGGGTAAACGCGTGTGTCCTTCTGTGCGGGGGTAAACGCGTGTGTCCTTCTGTGTGGGAATGCTTGTCCGTGTCCCGTACGGGCGTCCCTTGAGTGTGTCCCTCTATATGGGGGATTCCTGTGTGTGTCCTTCTGTGTGGGGCATCCTTGTATGGGAGTCCTCTGTCCGTGTCCTGTATGAGGGTCCCTCGTGTCCCCCCCTCTGTATGGGAGATCCCTGTCTGTGTCCCTCTGTATGGGGATCCTTGTGTATTTCCCTTTATGGGGATCCTTGTATGTATCCCTCTATATGGGAGATCCCTGTGTGTCCCCCTCTATATGGGGGATACCCGTGTGTCCTAATGGGGCATCCTTATATGTGCTCCTTTATGGGGGTCCCTTGTGTGTGTCCCTCCGTATGGGAGATCCCTATATGTGTCCTGTATGGGGATACTTACATGTTTCCTATATGGGGGTCCCTTGTGTGTATCCTTCTATACAGGGGATCCTTCTGCATGTCCCTTTATGGGGATCCTTATGTGTACCCCTCTATATGGGGGATCCTTCTGTGTGTCCTTCTGTGTGGGAATACTCATGTGTGTCCTATATGAAGGTCTTTTATGTGTACCTCTCTATATAGGGGATCATTGTATGTACCTCTCTATATGGGGCATCCTTGTATGTGTCCCTTTATGGGGGGGTCCCTTATGTGTGTCCCTCTGTATAAGAGGTCCCTGTGTATGTCCTGTATGGGGAATCCTTGTGTGTTTCCTGTATGGGGGTCCCTTGTGTGTACCCCTCTATATGGGAGATCCCTGTGTGTGTTCTTCTGTATGGGGATACTTATATGTGTCTTATATGGGGGTCCCTTCTGTGTATCCCTCTGTATGGGGAACCCTTGTGTGTATCCCTTTTTAGGGGATTCCTGTGCATAATCCTCTGTATGGGGGATCCCAGTTTAGGTTGGATATTGGAATAAATTTCTTCACTGGAACAGGGTGCTCAGGGCAGTGGTGGAGTCACTGTTCCTGGAAAGGTTCAAAAAACATGTGGATGTGGTGCTTAGGAACATGGGCTCGTGGTGGACCTGGCAGTGGTAGGTTGGTGGTTGGACTTGACGATCTTTTCCGTCCTTAATGATTCCATGATTCTGTGATTCTCCACTTCCAGGCTTTTCACCTGAAACAGCAAACATTTCTCCCCGCCTGACCAGCCCTGAGTCCCATTTCTTGGGGTGTCCTATGTCACAGCCGAGAGCAGACACTGTAGTTTGAATTAGGAGCAAAAAGTCAGTGGCAGAGAGTAAACTGGACTCTAATATTACCTTTTTCCCTTTTCTGCTTTAAATAGGATTATTTGTATGGCACCTGAAGGGCGCTGGCACACGGCACATCCCGTGCCAGTTCGTGCACCTCTGCCGGGTAGCCAATGACAGGTTGATCACATTTCAGTACTTTAACTTTCTCAAACGAATGGTAAGTATTTATCTCATGTTTCTCATTTTTCTTACCAACTAAACTCTGGTTATTCCAAGTGTCTCCTTTTTTTCAGTGGATCAGGGTTAAAGTGCTTGGTATCTAAAACATTTGGGGCTGGAAGAAATCTGCCACAGCAAGGACAGTTCCTTGTGCTACAGAGTCTCCTCTGCTTGACAGGAATCATCCCGTGCTTTGAAGCAGGACACTCATCTCCTGCTGAGAGAAACTTGAAATACAATTATTTTTAAATTGTTGTCCATAGAAATGCTAATAAGAAAGTGACATCTTGGCCAGCAGTCTTACAAGGGGTAAATGGAACTCACTGTGGAGGAGGAGGTGGTGTGAGTTAGTTAATTTGCGTAAAAACTCCTGAGCTCGTTAAGTTAATGAGTTACATTTACAGCGTGCTGTTAGTTTTAGGTATTGAAAAAAGGTGGAATTGTCATTCAAACTGTTGAAATTGCATCTTCTTTGAGAAGTTATATCGCATGTAAGTGGATGGTAGTTAAAGTTGTGGTTTTTTTGGAGCTTCATCTATGAAATACGAAGAAGACTGAAGTCTTACAGTGACTGCTTTGCCTGTAAGGAGAATGTGCAGGTATGAAGCAAGAGATGGGGATCTTTCTATGCATCTGGGGCTGCCACCACTTCTCAAATTCTTATCTATGCTGCTCATTTTATCTGTATTCACATCACTCATTCAGAGTTTCATATCCCCCTTACTTGTTATAATTATTAATGTGCACTTTAAACCAGAATTAGTTGAAAGCTGTGTCTTTTTATGCCTCTTGTGCTTGCAATATATAGACTATTTTGGGAAAGAAAATAGAAAGGAGAAGCTAAGTGTTCTTATTCTGTGCTTATTTTGAGAGCCCCAAAAGAGAGCAAACCACTGTCTCCTAATTTGCTGTTTAATATATGTTCATTTGAACTCCTGCTGAAATTTGCTGTCTAGTTAATTGACATAAAGCTTGGCATAAATAGTAATGGAGTAGTGTGGGAGATGATTTTATATCATAGGAGGTAGATTTTTTATTATTTTTCTAATTTTTTTTCACTCTTAAAGATGCACAAGTTGAGTGGTTTTATTGGAGACTGGAGTTGTTGTGGGCATTTGTGTCTCTCTCTGTTTAAAGGTGAATTTTGTGCAGTCAAAGCTTTGGCTTGATAATCTTGGAGGTCTTTTCCAACCTTTATGATTCGAGGATTCTATGAATTGATTAGTTCTTGTGGTTGTGAATATTAACAAAGGGTTTGCTATTGAAGCTATGGGGAGGAAGTAAATTTAACCAGAAGCACTTGTCCGAGTTTAAGTAAACATTATTGATGCTGTTGTGAGTTAAAAAGTTGCTTTTGTAGTATCTTGACCAACTTGAGAATCCTTTTTGCATGTGAAGTAAGTGTTTGAAATTCAAGCTCGGTTGTGTCATCGTGGGAAGTAATTCTCCTAACAATATTATAGCAATAATACTGGTGACATTGATGATATGAAATGGATGGAAATATCTTCTTAACTATTGATTTTAACATTTCTCCTTGTATTTAGTATGTAACTCAGTACAACAAAGACCTCAGCCAACGAGCCAAACCCAAGTCCGATCTGGTCGTGTCTCCTTTTCACGAGCCTCAGCAGCTGGATCAGGAAAAAAAGGTTATACACAAGATTAGCCCAATTTCATCAGTTCATCAGCCTTGGCCTGAGACATCAAGGAGAAATGAGCTAAGGGAAGTGAAGTCAGCTGCAGAAACTGAAGCCTCAGCCACATCAGTAAGAGCAGAACCCAAAGAAGACAGACAATGGAAGGAAATGAAGCTACGGCTGGACGAGTTGCCAGGAATTTTCGCACGCTTGTCCAAAATCAAACTTACAGGTATCACTGGTCTATTTTTGTCACTTCTGTGAATCTTGTTTGATAGCAGAATTCTTTAGGATATTACTGGTACAATGTAGCTTTTTGTGTGATAATTCCTACTTACTGAACTTGGGTCAATTCCATCGAATCTGTGCTGGGAAAATTGTTTTGTGGAAGCATTTAATAGTTTTCCTCTTGTTTAAAAACAGTAAGGAAGAGCTTACATCCTGTCATCAGCTAGCTTTTGGGAATCATAAACAGGTAGGTATTAGTATAAAAACTACAGTGAAACTGACTTAGGAAGTGAATTTACAAATATTGCATCCAGTATTTAAAGTTGTCTTGCTTATGTTTACCAATATTCTGTCTTTATTTACACAACTTTCACTTTAGGACTGCTTGTTATGAAATCAGTATTAGAAGTCCCAACAAAAGTTAATCCAAATAGTTTCCTATATTGCAAAGGAAATGTTTGAGTCTGACCAATTGCATTTTATAAAATAAGATACAAGTTGTTTTTTTTCAGTGACAGTGTTGTCTGTTCCAACCAGCAGTTTGTTAAGCAGTTGCCTTGCAGCTTTAACTACATTTTGCCTTGTTCTGGTAGTAATACTTAACAACTATAATTACTTCTTTGCCAATAGGTAGTGCTATATGTACTTCTATTTCTAAGGAAACTCTAATGATCTGACCAGAGCCTTAAATCTTGCCTATATGAAGTCCATGAACAGAAATGTGATTTCCTAAGTTCCTACCTTGGTGCTCTGTCTAGTGAATTCCTCATAATAGGACTGTTCCTTGCTGTAACAGTTTGTTCTAATAAAAGTCCTGAATTCGGTTTACTTTTTAAAACTTTTTGTCCTGCAATATATAAGTTTTCATTGTTTGTTTCTCCATGGAAAAGTTGTGCTGACTACATGGAGTGTAGAATGGTTATTTACATTTTGGTCTCAGTGTTGATGAGACATCTCATGTTTTGGACTTGGCACAACTGATCTTATTTCTACATCCAAATTTTCACCTCAGGGCATTTATTTTGTGTTTATAAAGAGTCTGGTGAGATGAAACCATGTCTTCTGATATTGTACTGTGCCAGTTTTACATTTTGGTAAATTCACATTTAGGTGTATAAAGCTCTCAGTAGCACATTGGGCAGTTACCAGGATTATTTGCAACATCTAGCCTCAATTATTGCCTCGTCTTTCTTTCTGCACTATACAGGTCTTGCCTTTTCTTCCCCCACTCTGTTCAGTTTTAGTAATACTTTATTTCTGTTGGGCTCACCGTGGGTAACTTGTAAGTGCTGTATGAATAATTAGCTCTTCTGGCACATTTTCAGTGAGGTGATTTTATTTAAGTGGCTCTTCCATGAACTTGAACACTGTGCCAGCTATTGAGGTAGAACTAAATTTAAAAATCTCACTGGGTCCAGAAATGAAAAGTTAAAATGTCATGATTGAAGGGCCAGAGAGAGAGAGAAAATGAACTGGTTTTAAGCACTTGAAGTGTTTGTTCTTATGTTTGCTGATATTCCTGACAGGAATGCTCAGTGCTAGTACCACATCTGAGTGTTGCTGGTGCTCCTCAAAACAGGAGTTTCAACAGCTGCATCAAGATGCCAGAGTGCCATTTTTGGGAGCAAACAATTTAATGTGACACTTTTTTGTGTGGCCTCAGTGTTGCTGCAAAACTCTTCAGAAGTTTCTAGTAGGCTCTTTTAAATGCAGAAGGCAATTTTGATAGGCAAGCACCACTCTGGATTTAAAACAGGATGTAAAAGGCAAAGGTTAAAGAATTTCATTCCCTTCAGGACTGTTGTTTTGAGATGTAAATTTATGTGCTAATTTCTGAACAGCTGTAGAATATTTAACCAACTTGCAAGCATGTTGGGGAAGGGGCTGTGTCTTTAGCCTGTCTCTGTCTGCTCTTCCTGGAAGAGTTCTTGATCAAAGGCGTGTGGTAAACTTTGTATGTGTTGAGCAGGTATAGAAAGAGACAAAAAGCCCTCAGCCTCTTTCCTCATTATAATCTTTATCTATTTGGTGTGGAGATTTTTTGGATGTGGAAAGAGTAAGTTGGATGAAGAGGGTTTGTAGGAGGGGAGTTCTGTGGTTGGTTTTTATTATTTACCATAGGAGAGGAGTAGGAGTAATACTGGGTGTGGTATAGCAAGGAAACAGGATTAGCTTTTTCTCCAGCATTTAGACAAATTATATATTCTGTAAAGAATATGGTGGTGTAGTTCCTTTATTTTTTTTAAATAAGAATAAATTCTCTGAGGACAGCTTTTAAGTTACAAATGACACACAACTCAGTTCCTTTCGCCCATGAAGTTCTGATAGATCTCATATCCTGTGTGGTTTTTTTGGCAGACTCTTTATTTATACTTTTTAGAATATGAAATAACAAAAAAACAAACTCTGCATTATGCTAAAATGGGACTTCCTTATGCTGCTGCTGAAGGAAAGGGATTGTTTGTTTGTATTCTGAACTGTACTTCACCTTGGAAAGGAAATGAGTTTAGCTATTTCCATACCCTCCTGCTTCACATAAACTGCAGCTCTTGTGACTCTGCCATTAGAAGCTCTGCCTTAAAAACAGGAATAGATTTTTTTGTTTATGTTCTTTTGCTATAGAAAACAATTAGAGAACTTTTAATTGCTTCTCTCATAGTCTACCTTTCAGGGTTCAGTTTCCATCCATTGCTGTCCCTGTGGTGTTCTGTGTTGGCTGCTCTCAACAGCTGTGTCCTACCATGCAGGCACTTGGAAAGCTAATTCATCTGTCTGATAGGTTTTCAAATTACAAATGGCATTGTTTTCAACTTGATCCTAAAGTTTATGTGTTATGTAACCTAAAACAGGAGAGAGACACAAGGCATGGGAATAGGAGGAAATTCTAGTGATTTATGATGCACACACATTAAGAATTTCAGGTTGTCTCATCTTAAGTAATGTTGTCCTTGAGGATCACAGTGAAAATCCAGATGAGGTGTATGCAAAACCACAGGAAAATTCAAGTTCAGTTTTCAATTTGGGGGAACTGTGATAAAGGCATGGTATGAAAAATGCTGAGTATTCCCTTAGATATTCCTCTCTAGTTTGTGAACATTTCCTTGGTATGTTGGTCTTTCAGTGAGGACAACCAGACTGGCACAGGGTGCCCAGAGAAGCTGTGGCTGCCCCATCCCTGGGAGTGCCCAAGGCCAGGTTGGACAGGGCTTGGAGCAACCTGGGCTGGTGGAAGGTGTCCCTGCCCATGGTGGGGGTGGAACTAAATGATCTTCAAGGTCCCTTCCAACCCAAACCATTCCATGTTTCTATGTGTTTAAGGGATGACTGGACGTGGCACTCAGTGCTCTGGTCTAGTTGACAAGGCTGGACTCCATGGTCTCAGAAGTCTTTTCCAACCTAATTGAAACTGTGTTTCTGTGGTTATGCAGCACCTATCTGAGAAGTGGATCAACATGGGTGGACAAATATGATAATTTATGAGCATCTTCAGTTTTGGATACTGAACTAGAGCTTTTTTTTTGGTGTCTTTTTCTAAGAAAATCACCCTGTCTTTTGTACTAGAAACCAGCTGGAATGTATTGGATGTATTGCTTCTGTATGGATTTGTGTCTGTGCAATAGTGATGCTTTAGCACAAATGTGCCTACTGGAAATCAGAAGCCTGAGATATTTGATACTGATTTAAGATGTGATTATGCACATCCTGCTTCATCTCTTGCCTGCTGTGTGCTGCTGACACAAAGATGATGGAGATGCAGCTTTTCATAATGACTCTTGATGATTACGAGACAACAATGGCTAAATAAGGGGCCTGTGTTGTGTATGTAGGTTAAAAACCTGGTAACAGTCACACTAGTGAAAAATCCATTTGCTTTAGTGGAGTTCCAGTATGTTCACACTTTATTCTGGAATAATAGGATTTATTATGGCATTTATTCTTTAAATGGTAACTTTAATATAACCAGAAACTTGGACAAAGATTTATCGGTAGATATTGTTCCGACTATTACTACTCTACATTTATTCTCAGTTCTAAATGTATTTCATACACTTGTCAAAGTAGTTCTCATTTTGTGACTAACAAACCAGTAACTATTATCCCATCAAAAAAACAAGAGTTGAGTAGTGGTAGCTTTCTGGCAATTTGTTTTCCACACTACAAGAAAAACTAACAAAATAAAAAGAAACCATTATTACAGTTTATTTTTAGCAGAGCATTTTAAAATTGTTGGATGGTAGGAAGAGATTATCTGCTCTGTTTGTAATATTGCACTTGAATTTTATGTGATATGGTATACTTGTTCCAATAGTCCCAAATTTAAGTTTGCTTCAGGAGTTTGGCCTTCTTTAGTGTGCAGATTATAACGTCCTTCAAACCTGAGTTTAAAAAGGACACACTGGTCATGTGTGTAGCACTAATAGTGCTGCTACACTTGGCTTTCCAGGAACCAAAGTGTGAAAACTCTGGAAGGAAAATTCCAGCAGCTTTTGGAAAGCTACTTTCCTCCAAGGACTTTCTAAGCACTTGCAGTAAAGGAGTGAAATTGTTTCTTAAATTAAAGTAGAAGTGTGTTTGCCTTTGCCCTTCCATGTGTACTGATATATCATCAGTGCAGGAGTAGAAGGGAATTCTAAAGCAGAATTGATTTGCTTTGGCTTTTCATGGTTTTATTTTGGCTTGGCTACTTTTTAATAGGAGGTAAGCAAAATATGGGAAAGTGATTCACATGCTATAAATACAAATACAGGGATTTATAAAGGCAGATCACATTGTGATGGAGTGGAAAAGGAATGTAAAGAACACACTGGACTTTTTGACTGTATTTTTATGCTAGAAACATTATAATTCACTCTTTGTCACCAATCCATTAACATTTTCATTTACATTGAAACAGGAGACAAATGTCCCCTGTTCATTTTTGTTAAAGCTAAAAATGTTTAAAAGACTGAAAATTAGGTTTAGGCTGAGATCATAAGTTTAAATCTTGGCTTCTTTTTGAAGAGTGTATATACTGCCAACTCTCATCAAGCCTTGAAAGGATCGATTCCATCTATTATGCAATAAGGTGAAGTTAATTTGGCCCCTAAAGCACTAAACTAACAGGGATTAAAAAACAAACAGAGTCAATGACCTCATTCCCTTGATGTGATCTCAATTAAATATACTTTTCCTCCATGAGGGAAGTTAAAGAGTAAATTATTGCTTCCACAGTTAAAGAAAATAAACTTCCCAATCCAAAGGGAGCATTTTCCTATTTACTGCTGGTGTGTTGCATTGGAATATCTGGGCAGTGAGGGCTGCAGGGAATGCCTGGTGTGCAAACCCTGCCCAGACAACAGCAAATACCTGCCTTAATGGCATGTGGGAGAGGATGGACTGCAACCTTTTTAAATGAGCTCCTGATAAGTCACACTGAAATGACTGGCTGAAATTAATCTGGAGAAATCAATGGGGACTTTAATTAGTGCTGTAGCTGTACAGTATTAGAATTTCTGTGGGGTCAGGGTAGTGGTAATGTTACAGTGACTGTTTGCCAATCCTCTCCACCTTTCTTCTCCACTAAATGAGCTGGTGTTTTCCCATAATAAATTGGTGTAAAGTGCTCTCGAAGATAAGTTTTAATTAAATTCTTGTCTGGAAATGAGCCTGTGATTTATTATGCAAAAAAATGAATGTAATCACTCTTGGAAGTGCAAACGCCACCGTTCAGTGTCGTTTTCAGTGCGTTTTTTAACTCTCTCAGTTGGACCAATGCAGTTCATGGTTCCTTGTGCACTCTACTAAGAAGTCTGGAAGCTAAAATGCTGTTGTATTTATAAAATAAATGGGGTTCAGTCTTCCAGAACGATCAGTTTGTCTGGTGGGGCAGCAGAATCTGTGGTTATTTCATAGCTGCTCAGAGGGTAAAGCTCTTATCACAGATCCGCTGTATTTTAGAAGTAGGCTGTGACTCCATAAGAAAAGCTAAATAATTAATGCTTACAATAATATTATGTATATTCCTATAATAATATTCAGTCACCAATGGATTTTAATACTTAGAGAAAAGTTCTGATGAGAGGAAAGTTTTCTTCACTGTGTTTTTAGGATTAAATCCTAAGATTCTTATGCAGGCACAGCTCTTAAAGTGAGCACTTAGCATCGTTCCTGGCAGGTTTCTGCCATGACATTTAGTTTCTCATCCTAAGTAATGCTGCTTAAAAGATAATCCAGGTGTTTTCAGTCAGCAAAGGTTATTTATTTGTATTTAACTTCAGACAAACAGGAGACTTTGTAGGACTCAGGAAGATAAGAACATTTTTGATGCCTTGATTTGAGCTGAGTTCTGGAACCTGCAGAATATAATTTAAATACTTTCTGTTTAATAAGTATTAATTTCAGATTGTAAGATTCAAGGTCATGAGCAAGATATTCCATAAGTGTGCTGACTTTTATAGTATATTTGCCATGTCCTATTATTTCTTGCCAAAAGTGAGGTTCGTGAGACCTATTATTTGGCTAATTACAGTATTAGAATTGAGAGTCAGAAAACTTTCACTTTAAAGATGTGATTTGCAGTACTGTACTAAAGTTATAATTTTGGATGACAAAACTGAAATGGATTTTTATGAATCCACTCAAATTTTGAGCCCTCTGGGTGTTGCTGGGTTCATGTGATGATGTGATTGTGCATTCAGCCTGAAGTGGGAGCACAGATTGTGCAGTAACGTTACTGTAGCTTCATGCCCTGAGTCTCTTTAGCTCTGCCCTGCTTAAATTCCTACTTTCCATATATCTCAGCTGGGCATTTTTCCTACTGTTTTTCTTCCATGGTATAGACTTTGCAGTGCTGTGTGAGTTAATGGAACAAATACATGTCCTGTATGTGTTGAGTGGGGCACTTTAGTCCTGTGGCAAATCCATAAAATAGGGAATGCAGAGACATAAATGAGGCTCAACTGACACTTGGCTTTTTGGTTGCCCTCACTGTTCCTGTTTCAGCTGATGCTTTGCAAAGGTTAAGGACTCATCCCTAGCCTTCCATCCCACAAGTGTTCCTGTTTGAGTTCTTTTCTACCTCATTTTCCACCATTTGTTTACCCACCAAACCTCAGTTTTGAGAACATCTTTTTATTACTTAAAAAAATTGATAAATAACTAAGATTGAGACTGAAAAAAAGACAGAATTTGGAGGACAATCAACTGGCAGGAGCTCAGGTGTTGAACAAAGTGTGTTTTCTGGTGATGTCCCAGCCAGCAAAGCTCAGCCTGCTCAGACTGAAAAAACTTAATTTCATCAGGATAACACGTCCTATGGAATGTTTGCTCAGAATATTCTGTGAAGCTTTTTATTCTCACCTCTTCTAATGTGCTGATGGTTCTGAGTTTCTTGGTTTATCCCTGACAGTTCTTCTGATTTGTGACTTCTTTATCTAGAGTATTAATATTAACTGTACCCGGTTCCTGGAGCTACTGTGGGCTGTAGAAATAGCAAGAACTGACTCTGCACAAGGGTTTGAAAGCTTTAATTGTAGTGTTTGATGCCCTGACCTGTGCTCTCCCCTGTGTTGCAGCCCTGGTTGTCAGCACCGCATCTGCCGGCTTTGCCATGGCCCCGGTCCCTTTTGACCTCACCTGTTTCCTTCTGGCCTCCCTTGGAACTGGCCTGGCATCCTGTGCTGCCAACTCCATCAACCAGGTCAGTCCAGCTTCATCTCTACAGCCAAACTGGTGTTGTCCTGGCTCCTGAAACGGTGCCAGGCAGTGTGAGTGGATGGCTGGGAGAGCTGTGCCTTCAGCTGCTGCGGGACCTCTGAGCTGCTAAAACTGACACCACAAAAGGAGCGAGTGCCCAGGAATTCAAGGGGAGTTGCTAGGCACAGTGTGTTTGTACAGAGTGGAGTTGATGAGGTTTTAAGCCTCCCAATAATAATGTTTGTCTTGGTAATACCAAGCCTGGGTCACTGAAAGTGACAGAGGAAGAACTGGGTAATTGGAGTGTAAGAATAGCCAGCGGGGCTCCAGCCTTACAGGCCTGGTGCTTCGGGTGTGTTATTGCATGACCTTGTTGGATCTGTGCAGAGACTGGCTCAGAGCACCTCTCTAAATGTCAGCAGAGGGGCTTTGGTGGGGTTTTGTCCAGGCTGGAATCAGGATATCTCCTGCACATCTGCAGTGTCCTGCAAACTTCCATTGTGTGGAGGTTGTTCCATGACAGCGTTCCAGGTGCCTGAACTGGGGCTTCCCTGCATGTGGTCACCATGCCTGTGGAGCTTGATGCTGATCTCAGCTCTCCTGCACTCCAGCTGTGAAGCAAAGTCACTGTGAGGCTCTTCCTGCATCCCAAAGGAAAGCCTAACTAGTGAACAGGTAACAACACTGGTGCTGAACAGAGTTGCAAAGCACGCTCTCAGTGGTAAATACAGCCTGGAAAAAGAAGGAGCAGTAGCAATGCCATGTTTGATAGCACTTCATGCTTTCACTTGGGAGTCCTGAGTCCTTATGGAGATTTCCTGTGTTCCACATCCTGGACTCCCCTTGGTTGAGTTTGGCTCTGATGTTTGCACCTTGGAACACCTCAGTTGTAGGCACTTGGTGTGATTTTTGGGCTTGCACCCATCAGCACACATCTTGCTCAGCCTGAAGTAACTCCTGCTTATTGTTTTTACAGGTTTTACTGTTTGTTTTCACTGAGCTTAAAACTGGGGCAGGCAGCTAACTTTGTGCCTGTTTTCTCTGTGAAACTGGAAGGATGGTGCATGGCTTTTACTTGCTTGGAAATATCTGTGTAGCCTGCCTAACTTGAAAACACCTTAGTAACCTTAAAAAATAATTTTAACTAAGTCACACTGTTTTCTGAAGGATACATTTGGGTATCATGTATGTATTTTTCACACTAGGGTGAAGCTTTCTTGGGTTTTGATACAATTTTAGAGGTATACTTTTTACCTCTGTTTTTTCCTTTACTACCTTTTTAATATTAAAATTTTGATTTGTGAGTTATCCTTTGAAATATTTACTGTCATACTTACTTTCAGCTTTGATGTGGATACTGGACTAAGAGAATCAATTATTGATTATTTAGAGTTTCGTGTACAACTTGTCTTGAGATTTTGATAGAGCTTTGTAGAGATGACATCAACACACAAATAACTGTTTGTCTTCAACTTCCATGTGTTGCTCAGTGAAATTGAATTACTAAGGAGTACCAGGAATTATTTGGAGTTGGACACTTCTGAGACTTGTTGGGATAGGAAAGAGAAGTCAGGAGTGCAGTAACTTTGTGCTTGGGCTTGTAATTCACTCTTTACTCACTGCAGGTTACTCCTGTCTCACAATGTGTAAAACTGCCTTTCACAATCTCAGCTGAGCACTTTAAATCTGCACAGAGCCACTTGCCTGTGTAGAGAGACCTCCAAGGCAACTGTTCCAACTAAAGAAAATAAAGGAGCAGAGCTGGTAAGAGCTCTGCTCTACGACCTTGTTTATCAATGGGTCCTTTCAGTCATTGAATGTCCCTTTCCCGGTGTTGTTGTGCCTGAATTGGCTGGGAATTTAATTTTCCATAAATACTTTAAGCTTGAGTATCCCTCTCGACCTTTGGGAAGGAGCACATTTGACTTGGAACTTCCTTTATTGCTACTTTGCTCTGTCCATTGCTCCCCATACGCATCCCCTTCTCTGGCAGCTCATGACTCATGTTTCCCTCGGTGCTCCTTGCTATCCCTTAAGGACCTTTTTATATGATAACCGTCTTCCCACTTCCCATATTGCTATAAATCTGTACATCTTTAAGGGCAACTCATCTTTCCCACTCCTCATTTCCCTGATAAATCTGTGTGCACGATTTACAGTCCCCAAATATGTCGTGGGAAGGTGAAGTGTTGATTGTGTAAGATTCTTCCCGGTGATTTAGGACAGGATGTGAGGAGCCTGGTCCTGTGAAAATGTAATAAAGATTCCTTAACATTCGTGGAAGTATTGATATGAGCTTTTAACTGTTCAAATTCTGTGATTTGGGGTTTTTTATCCTTTTTTCCTTCTCTCAGGCACTTGATTTTATCAATTTGGTAGGAGCTGAGACTGTTTTACCCTCCAGTGAATTAAGCTGAATTAACTATTTAAGTTGACTTAGGGCCTGTGCTAAGTAATGCACAAGAGACCAAAATGTGTTTTTTTTCCCCTATACAAAGCTGGTCTGAAATAATCTTATTATCAATTTCTCCCTGATTTCAGTTTAAAATATGTCATATTTTAAACTTACTTTTTGCTGACTGGCAAGAGCCATAAAGTTACAAAAATGTGCCCAAGTGGAGGTTCTTGCCCCACTTTCCTCATCTTTAACAAGAAGGCAATAAAAAAGCCTGATGTGAACGGACAACTTTGTACTTTTTCATTGTTTATAGAAGTACAGTCTGGATATTTATCAACCAAAGGTGTGTGTTTACAAAAAAGCTTCACAACCCACAAATCCTCAATGCAAGCAGAAAGAATGTATTTTGATGGTGATTTGGTGAAATTCCATAATGGTTTTTAAGAAGCTGATGACTGTTTTCTGACAGTGTGAGGGAAAATACCCTGGAAAATACAGACAAAAAGTACAAAGGGGAAATGCGGTGCCTGTTGTACACCAAGGTCCTTCTAGAAACATTGGTGTAGAAAATGTCACAAAAAGGATCTTGGGAGTAATTTATGTGAGACAGTAGTTTGAGAGGAACAGTCTCTCCCAGAGTGGTGGGAAATGTTGTGAATCCTGGGGGATGTGGATAAATATCGGAGGGTCCCTGGGTTTTCCCGGAGTGTGTTGGGTCTGTGGGCTGCGAGGGAGGAAACTCCTGCAGGAAGGTGCCAGACAACAGATAGTGTTTGATTTGTCTTGTCCTGCAGCAGCAGTTCTGCCTCTGCCTCACCCCGTGCTATCACAATACTTCAGGGCTGTAGCTCACACCTCATCCAGCATCCAGGGGCTCCCCCAGCCGCCGCTCCTGCTTCTCTTCCACATCACCCAACACCGCGTTATGTCCTCCGGCCCTTCGCAATTGTACTACAACATGTCACCACTTCTCAGTCCCACCTGCTAAAACTGCTCTCCTCTTTTTTTTTTTCCTCTTTTTTTCCTTCTATTTCTAATGGCATTCTTGCTTTCTTTTTTTTTTTTTCTTTCCATAGTTGAAGTAACTTAAAATTATTCCGGACAGGTGTTCTTTATTGGTGTTCTGTCTTTGGAAAATTACCAATATTTTACAGTGGGTTTTAATAAAAAATAAAATCACTTAATGCATTTACCAAGGAATAAGATCGAGACACGTTTTGACTGTACCATTCCTAAGCTAGCCAAAACCTCCAGAAAAATCTCATTAGAAGGGATCAGCCTTATTAATTGCAGTTAGGGTAAGGAAATGGAAATATTTTCTGAGGTTTTGTCTCGTAAACACCGCATGATAATCTTGAATAAAACAAATAATTATTCTCAATATATCACTTTTATACTGTCTGCATTCCTGACCCTTTCAGAGTTATGTGTTGGTATGGATGCACAAGAAGGTATTTCACCTACTGTTCCTCCTTACAAGTCACAAAAAAGAATAACCAAAACCTTGGTTTTCTGGTTGGGAAGATCAGTTTTGTAATTTATTTTTTCCCATACTCCAGGCTGTCACAGAAATGGAGTGGGAGAAAATTATATTAAGTTGGTTGATAATCTTTTGCTTTCTCGTAGCTCTGGGTTTTGATGATTTTTTGAGAGCTGACTCAAGTTTCAAGGAGTGGAGCCTTACATTTATATTAGGGAGAAAACATGTCATTTTTGAGACTTCTGAGATAGTCGGCTCTGATTTATGGAGAAGGAGATAAAACATGAAGAGATGTTTACAACACAATACACGGCATTAAAATGTTAAAGGAATCACATGCACGTTTTATATGTCAAGTACATTCTTCTCTAACTGCAACATGGTTAAAAAGTGGGAGAGAGCTCCAAAGATGAAAGCAGGATGTTTAAAATGGTTTGAATTTAGTAACCGAGAGATAAAATGATGTGCTTGGCTTTGACTGATGGTACATTGAAAAGGAAGCGGGCTGGGCTGAATGTCTTAGCTGAAGTTAGAGGGTTGAAAATGAGGAGTACAGTAAATATGTGAACCAGCATGAGAGAACAAATGTAAGTTAATGTCCCTGTCCCTTCAGGGGCTGAGCTGATGGCTGTGTTTTGCTCTTAATGTCATCCTCTCTTGACAGGGGTGATCCCTTAGAAATGTGGCTGTAATGGGTGGGAGGGATGGGTTTGGTGTTAAAATAATGGAGGGAAGTTCAGGGTCTGAGTTCAGTTGCCAGCCCATGGACCCTGTGTGTATTGGTATTAACACAAACTGTGAAGGTCATTTGGATGCTGCAGTGATGGGCACCAGGCTGAATGAAGTCAAAATAAAGCAGCCTCTTCTGCAGTTTTTAATCCACTTACTGGATTATCCTCATTGAAAAAAAAAGAAGTCATCCTTATATCTGATCTAAATCTGTCCTATTTGAGTTTAAAACCATCTCCCCTTGTCCTCTCATAACAGCCACTGATAAAAAAGTCTCTTCTCATCTTCTAAGTCTTTCTGAAGTATTGAAAAGCTGCAGTGAGGTCTCCCCAGAGCCTCCTCTTCTCCAGGCTGAACACCCCCAGCTCTCCCAGCCTGTCTCCAGAGCAGAGGAACATCTCTGTGGCCTCCTTTGGACTTGCTCCAGCAGCTCCACATCCTTGTCATGTTGGCCCCCAGGGCTGGAGCAACTCTGCAGGGGGGTCTCACCTGAGGGGGCAGAGGGGCAGAATCCCCCCCTCCACTGCTGCCCACAGAACCCCCTGTTATGAGAACTCAGTTATAAGGATTGAAGCAATGGGAAAAAAGCCCAATCCAAGGGTTAAACTAATGCACAGAAAGTGATGGTTAGTGATAGATGCCTGGAGAAGTGGAAAACTGAAATAGCAGGAGCCTGGCAGTCTCTCGGCCCCCTTTCTCTTTATTCCCAGTGAAGAAGTTCAACACAAAGGAGAACAGCAATAGTTCTTTCTATGTTCCCCAAAACCAAGTGTATTTTTTGATGTTGTCTCACCACATGTAAAATTCTCCTACAAAGTAAGAGTTTTATTGAATGTCTGAAGGCATGGAGTGGGAACTTTTTATTCTGATGCTTAACGTTTTTAACATGCTCTGCTCTGAGCTAATCTCGTCAGATCCTCCAACCTTCTTGTACTCAGTGCATGAAGCTTTTCCCAAGAAATCTTCTCAAAGTTCTGTCTCATCCCTTTTTGAAAGCTCTGAAAACTTACTTTGCTGCTCCTTCCCCTCTCAGATAACTGCACTGCCACGTTGGAATGAGAGAACTGGTTTTAAATGCCAAGACTCACTCCATCCAGCGTACTTAAAAAAATGAGATAGTTGAATGATTAAAGTGATGTAGAAAGAGTGTAAAATGACTTTCCAAGGTCTTGGCTTTCCAAATCAAAATATATCATGCCTAGCTAACAGCATCTCTCCCCTCCTGCCTCCGGAACGATCCCGCTGGCGGGCTGGGAATGGGAGCGCCGTCAATCAGCCGCACTCCTGCTTGCTCATTTGGGATTCACACCTGATGCATCTCTGTCTCCCTCTGAAGTGCCTTTGTTTTGACTGAGCCCATTGCCTGCAGCAGCCGGCCTGGCCTTTCATCTGCCCCCCCCAGCGATCAAACGACTGTCAGGAGGGGTTATTAAAACCCGGTGTCGGACTCGGAGCGCGGGGCTGGCAGTGGCGGAGGCAGCCTGGGATGTAATTTACAGGGGATAATAAATATAAGAGAAGAGCAACGCTGAAAGTCTGTCCTGGGCTCCAAAGTGTGCTGATATATGTGCTTTGATATTTTAACAGCCTTCATTAGTGGTCATTGAAGATCGTAACTTATGGCTCTGACAGATGATTCATAATTGCAACAGTTGGATCAAGTTAGTGTGGTGGAATCCTTGATATCGAGGGGGAGCGGCTCAGCTTGGGAGGATGTATCTCATGAGCAGTGCAGCTGATGAGCACTAACAAGAACCAACCTCTGAAGGACCAGTAAATTTCAAATTGCAGGGATTATCTTTGCAAAGCATGGATTATTTGACCTACAACAGAAACTTGATAAAGGAGCTTGGAAAAGCATTATAAAGTAATGCTGATCATTGTTGGAGGAAGTTCTCTTTGCTCATGTGTGTGTTGTGTGAGTGTGAACAGTCTTTGAAAGAAAGTGGTTTGGCTTCCCACAGCCGTGAGGGCACATGGACCCCAGTCACCAAAGTGTGGTGTTCAACCAGGGCAATGAAATGAAGTATAATGATACTTTTTTTACTAGTTTGCCTCCCTCTGTGGCTCTTATCAATAGCATAAAGCTTCACATTTTAGAGGAGTTTAAATCAGAATGTTTTGATTTGATTCTTTCTCTTCTATTACATCTCATATCTATTCAAGTCCAACAAAAACATAAGTAGGGGATAAAAATATATTTAATATTGTGCCCCTTCTTTATGGCTCATCATGGTTCCTGATTTGGCAAAGGAATCTTTTCTGTGGATGCACAAAGTCAGTCCCATTGCTACCAGGGCAGTTGGTGTTGGGTGCTCGCTTTTTCTCCCTGATTGATGAGCAGCTGATGTTCCAAATGAACACCAGCAAGGGCATGGAAAAGGGGAATTCTTGGAGTGGGGGCTGCAGCAAGGGAAGCAGCCCTGTGTTCTTCTGTTTTCTTTCTCTCCAGCTGAAACTGTCCTTTCATCCATGCAGGCATTGGTGATAGACATGGGCTGGGAGTGAAGACACAGGAAATTCCTGTTGTTATTCTGAAATATCAGCATGATGGACAGGAGCTTTGGGTGGTAACTCAGAAACCCCTTCTGTGCACGCAGAGATCCTCCAGATGATGCTTTTGGAGGCAGTTTTGTCCCATTAGCACCACACTCACAGATTCTCTGGAAATAGGAGGTAGGGGGAAAAGAAAGGAGTCGTTTACCAAATGATTAATTGTCAGGAATACTTCAGTGGTGTGGGGTTCCCTTTAGATCCAATGCCAGATTTCCCCCGGAAACCCTGATCACGGGCAGAACAAAGGAATTTCAAAGGACTGAAATGATGGAATGTCGAGAGAGGACTAGACAAAAGGGAAAACCTAGTACTTAATAAGATTTATCTGGCCTTTTGATCCATAGGGGTATTGCCTTTCTAAGCTTCGAAAAGGAAAAGTGAAAATAACTACTTGATATTTTTTTGTCAGTCTTTAAATATGTGTTTTGACATTTCCAAATAGCTGAGAATTTCTCCATGAATGCAAATATTAAATTCTAACTTTATTAGATAAGTAGTGAAATGTCATTTTCCTTTTGTAATTTAAATGGTGCCATATTCATCCTGTTTATTGCCTTGAGGTAGACTCCTGACAGGTTCAGAAACAGCAGCCCAGGACCTTGTGTACTGTGCTGTACAAAAAGGAGCAAGAATGTGGTGAGGAACAACTCACAAGGGTTAAGAAAAATTATTTCCTCGTTTCCTCGTTCCCTGAAACACTCTACCAATACCATTTCTTTAGGGAATAACTCATTGAAACACAAACCCAAAGCATTCCTACAGTCCCTTTTCCTTTTGAATTCTTTTAGGGTTCCCTTCAAATTTCCATTGTTAAAAAATACTACGTAAATTCCACAAGTTCAGATTCTACTCTTAATGTTCTCATCTTAATGTTGGAAAGGATTTGTGTGCAGTAAAGTGGAGTAAAAGTCCTCCTGCTTTAATTTTGCATGACTGCTGTTGGTGCTAAGACAAAGTTTTGTTCTGCTTTGACTTTGTTACACACCCTGGTTAACAACTGTGGCTTGAAGAGCTGACCTGGCTGGCAGAGAGCTCATCATGCTTTGCAGCAAACATTGGCTTGAGCAAGTAGGACTAGAGCAAGCACTTGAATGTCTTCTATGGGCTGCAAGATGTTCATTTATCCTATGTGGCTTTTGACTTATTTTTTCCCAAACTGCAAGATTTTACAGGAAAGTCGAGTGCAAAGTGGATTCTTCTGACCGGATCTGCCACAAATCAGAGGTGGGGTAGGGGTTGGGGCAGGCAGGTGTCCCATGGGAATCATCTCTCCTCTGTTGTAGCTGAGTAGGGAGAAGGAAGAAGAGATACCTCTGGGTTATGAGGAATGGAATGGGGAGGGTCTTTTCCTAGGAATGTGCGGAGGAGTGATTGGTATGGATGTTCCCCACTTGTGCAGTTGCTGGGACTGCTGTGACTGGGAGGCTGAGGAGGTGAAACTTTGTTTTCTGAGGGTTTTTCATGTGGGGAAGCTCAGGGTGACCATTTCAGGATTCTGTAGGGGTCTGGTGTAACCAAATGCATCTGGAGTGCACATTTGGGTGAAAGCCTCTGTAGCCTGTGCCATAACTGATACTGGAAAGTCTGATAACAGTGTAGTAAGAAGTGCTTAGTTATTTCAGTTCTTCTTTCCTTTGTCACATGGATCCTTTTCTGTTATCTTTATATAGAATTTCACTGTCCTGGTAGTTTGGCACACATACCACAGTGACATAATTATTTTGATTTTTCCTTCAAACTCCATAAATAGTTTGTTGTAAAAGCAGTTCTAGGATTGTCAGGGTAGCAGGTCATGGAGAACACGACAAGGCACCCTCTGACAGAAGGGATGTACCAATGGGTGGGTTTGGTTCCAGTTTGCAAAACTCCCTGTCATATGCAATAGCTGTCTGCTCCTGTGCCAGTGCTCTGGCATTTAAACATGAACTTTCTGCAGGCACTGTAACAGGTCTTTGAAGGAGAGTCTGCAGGTCATGACAGACACAGAGAACAGAGGATCCTTCCCTTCATATCTGTGCTGGTAGCACAGGATTTTATTATTTAATATCTGTATTGCAACAGTGTCTTGAGAGTCTGGTGTTTTTTCCAGCATAAGAAGGTAATGATGTGTGTCCTGCAGAGTTTTGCAGTCTGGGAAGTTACAGAGTGTGAAAGTATGTGGGTTTGCCTCTGAAAACCAAAACACTCCTCTGAGTCACACACTTTGCTTTTTCAGGGGAGCATAGAGAGAAGATTGAAAACCGAGCTGATTAGTGTGTAGAAATCAAAGAAGGTAGTTATTGTCGTGAGAGATGTAGTCCTGAATGGAAACAAGCTGCATTAAGCATGTGAAAACTTAAGGACCATCCATCTTCTTTCTGGACGTGACTTAACTGAACCTTGGAAGTGCTGCAGGAAGTATTAAGATTTGTCAAAGCTTGTGAGTGTTGGTTCAGCTCCTGACTCGAGTCAGCCGAGAGTCGACTGGAAATCAACACGCGTCACATCCTAGAAGAAACAAGAAGCTCATTGAGAGTTGATTTATGCTGATTAATATTCTTACTCATAGAATGCTTTTTAATTTTCCCCTGTATTGCTGCTCACGGATTGGGTTGGATGTTGCTTCAGGCACTAGCAAGGTATGTTGATCCTTGGAAAAGTGCCTGTGCTGTGCGAGGGGTTTCCCATACGTGATCTGCCTAATTTATGGTGGGATGAGCACACATGGCATGTACAACATCCTTGTTGCCAACTCTTAGGGCATTTGTCAGTTGTCCCAAAAAGATCTTTTTACCCCCAGTTGCTGATGGCTGGATTTTTTTCTCTTTTAAAATTCATCATGCTTTGCATACGTGGGCATCTGACACGTTCCTTGGGAAAGCGTAGATTATGTGTCTATTGCTCCACAATTTCTTGGATTCTGGTGGGAAACAGCCATCCAAATTACACCAAAAAATTCAGCAGTATCCCCAGTAGGATTATAACAGTGGTATGAATAGAAAGCTGTAGTAAATTCTTTTAGAAAAATTTTATTTGTAGTGTCGAATAGCCATTTACCACTAAGTGACTTTTTAAGAGGATTCTAAGCATAAGCTGTTTAATGAACGAGTAAACCACAGCTCTGGGCAGTAATCCATTTCTTTTGGCTTTTATGGGATCTGCATGGAAACTGAAGGAGGAGGTTAGTTTTCAATACCAAAATCATTAGGTGCATCATGCAGATTAAAAAGCACAAAGCATGTTGGAAGTATCATTAAACTAGGACAAGAAATAAAATGGGACATGTGGATGGAGATGTAAGAGTTATAGCAGCTTAATAATATAAGCTTTGACTTGAAACCAAATGTGTCTGCAAATCTCTTAGGTTTGGTATTCTCAGGTCACTAGAGGCTAACTCTGCCTGAATCTGTATAGATTATGTAAATTTTTGAAGTAAACCAGACTTCTAGAAGATGAAAATCTTTCCCTATAATTCTTCTTTTAAGACTTCTTTCTTATTACAGTCAAGATTTATGTTGATGCTCCTAACAGAGACATGACAATCCGTTGTAACTTCAGAGAGGACCATAAAGGTGCTGGCATTTGAGAGCAGGCTGGATAGTTCAGCTTCAAACTGATTTTTATGTTCTGAAATCAGATACTTTTAAAAATAATAATCTTTTACAAGCTGCATTAAGACTTAGAATGCCATGTGTTTATTAAAGGGCATTAAAAGTAAAATATTATCTTTGAAGGGCATCAATTATAAAAGTGTTTGTCTGAAATGCCTTAGGCAGCAAGAAGTGGGAACAGAAATAAGGTTGCAGTGAAGGGAGGTCCCTGCTGTGTTTCCCTTGTTCCTTGTGCTGGTGACAGCTGCATTCCCAAAGTATTCCCACCGTCCTTCCCAGCCACTTCCCAGCAGTGGGAGCTCCTTCTGCTCAGCTGAGTTTTCCTCACTCCGAGCAGGGTTCCCGTTGGTTTGAGGAGAAGTAGCAGTGCTGTGTCTGGAAGGGACAAATGCAAAATACCACCTGGCAGAGTTCCAGCCGTAACGGGGAGATCCTGAACTCCGATCTGTGTGCTGAGTTCACATTCCTCATCCTTGATTAAAGTCTCTGGGACGAGGACCGCTCCTGGTGGAAATCATTCGTGCCTCCCCTGTAAGATGACGGTTGACTTCAACTCCCTTCTGATCTGGATGTTTCTAAAGTTTCTTTTGAAGTGGGGCCAAGAGGTGATGCAGAGGCTCATGAGCGATGCAGGTTTTGTAGGGAGACTCCAAGTATTTTATTAGAATTACTGTGAGAGTCAGAGAAAATGGATAACCTGTGAAGCACAAACTTTCTTCAGGTCGCCATGCAGGTGTGGTTCCATAGCTCTGGTCATATCTAGGACAAGTCTTCTTGGGCTCTAAGAGCTATTTTTGTGCTGGGATTGTGTAAGAATAAATCAGTGGTATTAATACAATGCCATAATTAGAATAGTATTAAGTAGGTGACAGTGAGGCAGAGTGTGATGAAGGTCTGTAAAGACAGAACCAGCAGGAGAAGATGTTTAGGAGATGGTTATTTAGTGTCTCTTGAAAATAAGATCTTTTAGCAAAAGGCAAGTTAGAAATGAGCAGAAGAGGGTGGTTGGGCACTGGGACAGGCTCCTCAGGGCAGTGGTCAGAGATGACAGAGCTCAAGGAGCATTTGTACATCACTCTGAGGCACAGAGTGGGATGGTTGGGGTGCCTGTGCAGGGCCAGGAGTTGGACAGATAATCCTTGTGGGTCCCTTCCAGCTCCAGAGACTCTGTCCCTCTGATTTTTCACACACTGCACTCAAGGGGACTCTTTTGCTCTGAGAGGGTTGGATGTTAAACATTTTGGTGATGGTGCTCATGTTTGGTGTGTTTGAGATTTGCTGTGTTTATTTTTCAGTTTCGTTTTAGTTACTGACAACTTGAACAACACTGAGATATAAAACTGAACAGGAGAACTAAAACAAAGAATCTGAACAACAACAACCACTGATGAAGCCAAGAAACCCCACCCCCTAACAAGCTGCTACTGAAAATTAAAGGCAATAGGCAGCAAATGGCTTTTTTTTCCCCCCAAAATCCAGCATTTGGATTCACTTGACTCCCAAAAGCTGCTTTGCTTTTGCTGCTGTCACTGTAACCTTTTGTGCTTGGAGAGCTACAACATTTCTTTTTAAGTCTGGATTTTGCTGCAAGTGTTTGGGTGGGTTTTTCTATCTCTTCTGTGGCAGGTTGTGCAACCTCTGTGGGTTGGGTTTTTTTGTGGTTAAAAAGAGAGGTAGGAAAGGCTGATTTTAAGTATTAGTCCCAAAGAGAGAAATAAAAGGAAGAGCCGAGTGCTTAAATGCTTTGGAATGAAACATATTTATCACAAATGGCTCTCTGTGTCGCTGGAGAATGTGAAGAAGTGGTGCTTGGGGATGCTCTTGGAAGATCTGCCCTTTTCAGTGGGATCTAGAGCAGAACCATGAGTAGAAATGGTTGCTTGCCTCTAAAACCAGACTTTCTCTCTGTTTTCTGTTTAATTCTCTGTTACTGCAGAGGGGATCAGATTTAAACTGTGCTTCAGGCAGTCATGGTAGAAGCTCCCCCCTTCTTGCCTTGCCACTCCTTCCAAGAAGGTCTCTCCATAGGGAGAAAATTGCAGACTCTTTCCTTAAGCCACTCTCTCCACGGATCAGTGTCCGTTCTGGTGCTGTTTCAGTGATAAAGATTCCATGTGTAATTGTGACTACCCAGAACTTCCAAAGAAAGCCCTCAAATTAATTATCCCATGACTTAATCACTGTATACTTTTACTGGCTTCAGATTTGCAGCTTCAGTGCAGAGGACATTTTCTTCTGTGTCCCCAGACCCTGGAGTTTTGTTGGATACATACCCTTGGATATGTTTTTTTAAATGTCTGGGAGTTCTGGGTGATTGTTCCTTCTGCAGGCGACAGTCGTTGGATTTCAGAAAGCGGCATTAATTGTGATAATGGAGCATAGAGCTCCTCTTTGTGAAATTCAAGTCTTTTTAACATCACCACCTTCAAAGACAATAAAAATTCCAGTCTGCATTTATCTATTCCCATGTGAGGAGTTACTGCGGTGTATATTGTATCATTCCATGTGAAATTCTTCTGCTTAATAGTCTCATTTATACACAGTTGTCTGAGGTCAGTTTTCCATTTTGCAGTTGTCAAACAGCTGTCAAATTAAGAGACCAGATCCCAAAGTTCATTTACATTTTATGCCATTCTTTGGGTGCCTGTTTCATATCTTAATATAACTAATGATTTATCTACATATCTCAGTCTTTTTTCTGCACTTGTTTTTCACAGATGTTCACATCCTCTCACTCTTCAAGAGCAGCCCTTAAAATAAAACTTGTGTAACTTTTTATTTATCGAGCCTTTTCATTACACAGCCAAAGTCCTCAGTGCAGGCAATGGAAATGAAAACAGTTTAAATTCTGTCTCTTCTTAATCATAGTTTGAATTTTGAACTGAGAAACAGAATAATAAAAACAGTGTTAAATGTGCTGCTAGAAATTACAAAAGGGAAAATCTGCATTTCATTCGTTTATCGTTGCTTTTGGTTAATAATTAGCCCAGCTATTGATTTCCCCCTTTAACTTCAGATTTCTTGTTCTTCAATAGGAAACCAAAATAAAAAGGGCTTTGTTCACGAATCATCTTTGTAGTAAAATGTATTCATTTTTCATCCTGGGGAATATCAAAGGCTATCACATGAGTGAGAACACAGAGACTAAATTGGATACTATTTGTGGTTTTGTAGTATGATGATTCTTACGTCGCTGAGTTCCAAGCGTAAATTTATACACGGAAGATTTAGGGGTTGTTTTCTTATTTTTTTCCACTGGTGTAATGATCAAAGGAATATCTCTATACATGCCATTGATGTCTTACTACAAAGTACTTAAATAGCCCGAGGTAGCCATCTACTTTATAAAAATTCCTAAAAGACAGGTAGGACCCTTGGGTATTAAACGTATCCTTTTGAGCTCGGTGTGTTTTCAGGGGAGGAAGGCGAGAGAGATTCTATTACAGGCCTGAGCAGTCCTTGTAGCACGGAGCTTTAAAGGGCTCTTTAGAAAGTTGCCTTAAATTATGGTCACTGGGGGAAGTTTGTCTGGGACACGCCGGGCCGGGGAATGTTCCTGTGCCGTTTCATTCCCGAACCCACTCCATCTGTAACTTGCTTAACTCTTTCCAGGTTTGGGGGCAAACATTCCGCTCTATACACATGTATTTGTAGCCACTTTACATTCTGGAGAGGGGCAGTTCCAAGCCTGTTGATGGCCCTTTGTGCCAGTTGCTTCAAGAGCCTGTGCTTGGCTAAGGAGAGGGAAACAATATCCGTGCTATTTGCTGCATTTCATAGGCATTTCATAGGCAATTATTAGTCTTTTCAGTTGATGGGATCCGCATTGGGATTGTAATAAAACACAAGTCAATGTGAAATTGGATGCAGACTAGGAGAGCAGATAAAACCAAGTGAAAATTAATGACAGATGTAAAAGTTATTGGTAATAACGTAGTCATCTTTTTACAATCTTTTTCCAAACTATATTTTTATTTCAGCAGATGTCACTTAAAATCTTCAGAGTAAATCATCTCTTTGATTTCGATTATGATCTTCAATACAGAAAGTAGCTTAATTGTGATGGGTTCTGACTTATTTATGAACAGGTTTTTCCATTTGAGGGCAGTGCACAAATCCCAAGCTGCTGAGTTGTTCTGAATGGCAGGATGCAGAGTGCTCCAATAACTATCCATAAGTCTGTTTTTATGGCTTCAGATGCCACTAGCATTAACTCCAGAGTCCACAGAGCATCCCTGAAGTTGGGGATCTGTCATTGTCACAGGTGGGATGTAGGTAGGGAGTGGTGGGGTTGGTTTACTCGATGTTCCCTCAGTAAAATTTGGGAAAGCCCCCATTCTGCACTCTTGAGGTTCCTTCTCCTTTTCATCATCCCTAGAGCTTTCTCCACCACATTTGTTTGCAGTGGAGATGGAAAAGGGTATTTTCCTTTGGAAGGTAAAAATCAGTAAGAAAACTATATGGTAGTAGATTCTTAACCTTGAGATATTCACAGACATGAGAGGATATGTTGTCAGAAGTCTTTCCAGCAGGTTTTGTGTCAGGGGCTCCTTGAAACTATGATGGTGTCTTTTTATCAGTGCAAACTTTCCTCCATGGATTTGTTCAATTTCCCTTTTTAGTACTGGGAGAGTCAATGACCACTCATGTCCCTGTTTGTTCTCCATGTCATTTATAACATCTCTCATATTCTTCCCCTCTTGCCCTTTTCCAGGCTGAGGAAAGCTGCTGCATCTTGGTTCTACTGTATGGAACCTGTTCTATACCTGTGATTGGCTTCGTCTTTACTTGGTTTGTGAGCTTCTCTTTGGGAAAGGGGGACCCAAATTGCATCCCCTGAGGGTGGAGACAGCAATACAGAAGGGTACAGAAGGACTTTGTACAAGGGCAGTGTATGTACAGGGCAGCATCCCTCCCTCAGCAGGCACGTCCCTGTATACACACATACTCTTGGTGACTGCAACAGAGAACAGCAAATTTGATTAATCAAGTCCTTAAGATAATTAAAATTTAATAAGACCTCTTGGGACAGCAATCAATCACAGCAATCAACTTTCTCTGGTACAGTGCCTCTAGCTTTTGTTTTTCTCTTTTATTTTTAAAATAAATTCTGAATAGGGACTGACTCTTCTACAGATCCATCTATTCCTACCCTCTGATGACCTTTCTTCAGGAATATAGTTGGAGTTGATTGGTTTGTTTTCCATGGATAACGTAACACTGACATTTCTCCACACTTAACCAGCCTCTGCCTCTCATTTCATATCCACCCACCTGGTATTTTAAGGTACTTCTGCAATTCTTCATTATCAGCTTCCATATTTAAAGGTCTGAACAGCTTGATGGGGGAAGCCAAGTGGTCTGTCTGAGCATGTCCCGTTTTTGGGTGAAATAAGACCTGGAGACCTCACTGATGTGAAGTGCATGAACCATCTTTCTCAGGGGGAGTTACCCTGCTTTGAGGTGTTGAGCTGTTATGAAGGGAGGGTCACTACAGCCACCACTGCCTCCTGCTCATGGTAGGAAGAAGAAGGGACTTGTTGCCCAGGGTGGGATTGCTGACAGTGCCTCTTCAGCCTGGTACAGGTGGGACTGGTAACCCAGTGAGACCCTCAGCCAGGACAGAAAGATGACCTTGGTAAGACCCCTGTTTTCAGCCCTTGCTGTTGGTTTGCTTTTGTGAGTCTGAGCTAAACAGGTTGGCAACCCCATTTGGAGGGCCTGGAGTTTCTTACGTATTGCAAAGGCATTTAGGAATGTTGTTCAAACCTGTAGTTTATGCATTGGGAACTGTATTTTAAAGTTAGACATGAATTACGCACCTAGATACCCCACATTGTCAATGTGGCGGTGTCAGTAAGAGATCTAATCTATACAGGCAGAGCATGTGCAGTTTGTGCTGAGCTTAAGCAGAGCCAAGTGGGAGGTGTGAACCCAGGTCAGCTGCAGAAGACATGGGTGACTTTGGGCAGCCTCAGCCTAATGAGAATGCTCTGTGCTTTTGGTGCTCAGCTGGCTGCAGTCTTTGTTTTGACACATGGGAATATCAATATATTCCTTTCAAACCACTGTTGTGGAGTCAGAAGATGTTCAGCTGCCCTGAGGAGGGAGGGACGTTCAGCAGGTTTCAGTGTGGTGGTTATAAGAGTAACCCATCACACAGGGGATCCAAAAGGTGCTCCATGTGGCTGGCTCAGAGGATGGCTCCTGCTAGTGAAATCAGGCTTTCTCCCAAGTCACTGCAGTCCTTTTCTTCATTCTTAGTGCCCATTCCAGGATGGATTTTAGTTGGTGGAGGAAATACATGTTTCAGCTGCCTTCCAGTGTTGCTGCACTCATTCCATCCTTCTCACCCACGTGTTGACTTTTCCATGAGGCTCAAAGAGAAAGTGCCTCCTCCCCTGCCCAGCTCCACTGAGCAGTTGCATCTGTTTCAGATCTGAAGGATCACTGGTGTGCTCAGAAATTTGTCCCTTTTTTCCTTCTCCCTAAACTATATAATTTGTTCCAATCAAATGCTTTTGATTTTTTTTCTGTCTGGTAGTAACCTGGAGGCAAAGAGGATTTTACAAATGTGTCCTAGCTACATTTATCGAGGTGCCCCCAATATATTATTTACCATATTTGTGTTCACAGTACCCTTTTATCTCTTTATTTGCCCCAAATAGTCCAGAACTGAAGCTGAATCAGAGTCAGACTGGTGTGTGAACCAACAGACATGCCATTTGCTAGGTAGAAAACTATCATGTCTATTAGTGACCAGCTGACAGAGCAAAATTAATGAAATCCAAAAAGTTTAGACATGTTAGATAGACTGGCTTTAATTGTTATGGTTAATTCCTGAAATTAAAGCTATTAGAAAGAACATTTGCTCTCAGGATTCATATGGTTTGGCCCTGAAAATTCATAATACAAACTGGATGCTGATAAATTATTTTTGCACAGGTCATAAAATTAGCAGTACCATTTATATAAAAAGGTATAAATTAGAGTATTTAAATGTTATTTTTATGGCATGTTAGGTGGAATTATTTTAATGTAAATGGTTTATTTCAAGGAAACTGTGAAATTGATAAATAAATCTACTCTGTTCCAGTACTAAACATGTGAAATGTAATCTTTTTGAGTCTTACATCCACAGATCCGTGTCCTTGTGTTTGCAGTAGGATGTAGGTGCTACTAATGTGTGGAACAGGTGCACGTAATTTAGCTGTAGGACCAGTCAAAATACCTTTAATCAGTTCATGTTAAGTCAAACCATATGGGTCCACGGCTGTTTTCTTGGGGCCTTTGTGGCTCAGCGTCCTGCAGGACCCAGCAGTGGGATGGAGGAAGGACTTGGTTGCTGAAATTTTAATCTTTGTGCTCCAAAGTAACAGCTGCAGGTACTGGAAGTGCACAGTGACCCGATTCAACTTTTCTGGGGTGATGTACAAGTTAGTTTGGGCTGTGAGCGATGCCCTGAGGAGCGCGGACAGAGACCGGAGCGTTCCTGGGACTGGAGGGCTCTTACAGACACTTCAGCATCAGCCTGCCTGAGAAACATAACCAAGGCTTGAATGCAGAGAGAACAGGGTGCTCGTCTGGCCCATGGCTTTCAACACCGAGTTTCTGTGATATTTTAAAACAGATGCAGTGAAAACAAAGCATAAATATCCCCAAAGATGGGAACGCTCACCCTACAGGCTTTTCCTGCAGTGGAAGAGCGTAGCAACTCGAAAACAGCTTCTCTGCTACCCAAGGCAAGGAAATGTTTTTAATGCTTGTAAAAGGCAAGTTGCTCTGTCATTCTGGAATATTAGTTTTGCCAAAGACCATTCGAACTGGGACAGAAACAGCTTTGCTGGTGGACTGGAGCAGAGTGAGCATCTAACAACGCCGAGCAGCTACTGAGCAGTAAGTGGGTTTGGTTTGTCTTCTTGTAATAAGTGGACTTGTGCTTTAAGCTGTTGGCAAGGATTTAATTTTTCAGGCACTGTATTTGGCCTGTATATTCCCTGCTAGCTGGTGGTGCTGGGGGGAGAGATATTCCATGGGGTTTTCTGTCTGGGTGGTCCTCCCAAAGCTGTAACCAGCATGCCCACGGCGCATCGTGGGGTCTGGCGCCGCAGATTCCTCTTGTACCGCGGCCCCAGCCAGAGCCAGGGAGCTGTTCAAGGACCCCAAGATTAAGAAAACTAACTTTTCAAGCTGTCTTTTCCTTTCCTTTATTAAAACAATTGGGAACGTCAGGTTTTGCCTTTGAAGTTTAATTTCAAGTTCATCGGCTCTGCCAGTGGCCTACATTTCTGCAGATCACAGCCTCGAGAATCAGACGGTAAATTTACCCCTGAGACGTTTGTAGAATTTGTTTTCTGGAAAGCTAACCTTAATTAACATTTAGCTTCATCTTTAGAGTCTCCTCAGCAGTTAATTTCAAGCAAATACATAGAAATAAAAAGGTCCTTTGGCAGATATGTAAAATAGCCATGGTAGTAAGCACACCACTAAATACAAAAATACTGTGAAAATAATTTTCAAGGCAGTTTTTATACATTTATTTTAGCCTTTTACTTAAAGCAAGTATCTTCAAGCCATTTATTTAACAAATTATTCTTTTTAATAAAGTCTAAAAAACAAATGTTGACTACTGTTATTAAACTATTTTTTAAGAAAGCTTCACTTGGGAAACTAGAAAAAATATATTAGACGGCACACTTAGAGAGAGACCAAACCCATGAAATAATTTTGATTAAAAAATTACAGGAAAATGATTTTTCTTGTTGGTAATGATAAAGTAAAAAAAACCAAACCAGTTAACTGAGCAAAAAACAAGGCAGAGCTGTGCTGTAGGGAGTGTGTGCGAGAGTGCTGGCATTTCTTTTATGCCCCTTGTGAAAAGATTTCATCTTTGTTCTCTGCCCTCTGAGAAGGCTTCAGCTCGAATGTTCTGGGTAGCAGAAGACACGGGCTGCGCTCTGAGCTCCCAAGCCCCCCGTCAGCCCTTCAGCCGGGCAGACAGCAGCACTAATCACGTTAAGCCCGCTCTCCGAGCGCGGGGCGAATGCAGAATTCCCCCCATTGTTTTGGGGTTTGTGGGGCCCGGGGTGTGCCCGGCCCGGAGCCCCTGAAATCTTGTTGGTTACACCTCGAGCAGGAGCTGTGAGACAGCCCCCATTGAAGGGTTTGCCACGCCGGGCAGGCAATGCTAATTCGGTGTCAGTGAGGAAAATGCACTGCAGCGAATCGGAGCCGCTTCTGTCGGGTCAGGGCTGGGGGGGGTTTCCTGCTCTCCCTGTTTTGTGCATCTCTCACCGCTTTGCTTTTTTAGTTTTAAGCAACTTCAGAGCATTTTGCTATTCCATCTCCTTTTTAGACATTGCCCAAAGTTTACTTTATGCAGTACATCATTCCATCACCTAATTGTTGAACGCTTTCTCATTAAACTTCAGTATAACTCTCGTATTTGAGCATTTAGGGTTGTTTTATGGAATTAAAATTTAATATTATGAGATTGAGTGTTAGGAATGTGTGGCAAACTCTGCTACATGAACATGTGTGTACTTCAGTGATAAATTTACTCCAGTCAAAAGCGAATCCTGGTTTAAAACTTTATTCCCACCTTAACTTCCAGAGCGTGTAAAATGTATCTCGCAGGTATGTGGTGCAGTCTGGCGCTTTTTTTTTTGATTTTCTGGTGGTTTTTTGTTTTTTTTTTTACATTCCTGTGAAAACATTGTTTCTGCGAGTTAGCCATGTGTTAACCTCAAAAATGTTAGTTTTATGGGTACTGTTGCCCTCATAAAACAAAAATGAATGGATAACACTTTAAAGAAGTCTGCAGAGGAAAAGGAGTTTGAAATAACATTCTGCTCTGACTTTCTTGACTAATTTAAACTACTGTTATATTTTTGGTTAAAGGTTAATGTTCCTTTAATTGGCCTTTTAATCGGACATCTGTGTTTGGCTGGGGGGGGATCTCATCGAACAACGTGCCCTCAACGTTCCCGTTTCTCCCTGGAAATCCTGAGGGATTCTCCAGCCTTTCTGCAGCGTGCTATCTGAACTAATTGCCTCCATGGCTGGAACAGCTTGCTGCCAACAAATAAGACTTTAGAAACTAGGGACATTCTAGCATTGAATTTTAGATCCTTTGAACAGCAGCGTGTCTGAGCTTTCAGGTGCTCTTTGGAGTGATTCGTGGAGGGGGAAAAGAAAAGAAGCTGATTTAATTAACAAAATAAGATGTTAATAAAACGTTTGAGCTGTGTATTTGATTGTATAGTGTGAAAGGTCTGAGGAAATGATTGATTTTTGGATGTTTGAAGTTAATGCCTTGTGCAGTGCTGTGCTCAGTTCTCTTGCATGGGGTGGTGTGTTCATTGTATTCATATTTGCTTTAGCCAAAGTCTCCTTGGACAGAAATCAGCGGTAGATTTACCCTGCCTTTTACAGGAGTAGGATTGATCCTACAGAGCTAAATATGAGCCTTGTTACATGCTACCAGAAAACAGGAGAGCAGCAAACCTCAAAAGGAGACATCTCATAGTGAAAGCATATTTAATTCACCCACCCATTGGCATCGCTGCAAACATGGGAATGGCTTTGATTTTATAATTGGAGTAATCAAAAGTGCGAGGAGACAGTCAACTTAATTTGATTTTTTTTCCCCCTTTTTTTTTTAAATTTCTGAATACTGATGTGCTTGGTGCGGAGCCAATTTGGGTTTCCTGTTGAGAAGCATGTACTGCATTTTCCATTTGATTGTGTAGGTCTTTCTTACATTAGTAGGGGACAGGGAAATGTTGGAAAAGAAAGGCACCGTGTTAGCAGGGAGTCTCAGTAATTTTGTAATGCCTGAAATAACTTCTAACTGACTTAATGCTATTTATCTGTTACGGAATAATAATCTCTCTGTAACGTAATTAAAACATGAATTAAATCATTGCTTGTCCAAGAAGACGGAAAACTTGAGAAAACGGCGTGGTAATTGCTAGAAATAGACCTTTTAGTTACAAAAAAAGCATTTTGTGGTGCCTGTATTTTTATGCCTGGTAAACACCAAGGGCTTTCTGGTTTTACAAACCTGAACGGTTCTGCTTTGTCTCACAAATTTACGATTTGCTTTATGCATGAGCTCTGTGTTTCTTATCGGAGTAACGCTACGTTTATTTTAGCGAATATGGGGGCCTGTAAAATAAACAGTTTGCTTTAGTGCAGCGAATAATAATAGGGAGAAAGATGCAAATGGAAGGCCCCCTCGAACGCCGGTACAGTTTTCCTTCCCTCTGTGTGTTTGTGTGTATTTGTGCCCACAATGAGAAATTCCCTGTGCACTGTGGAGTGACACGGGGCCGTGATTTCATCCTACATGTGTTTTCTGTCCGTGGCACCGCGTTCCTGACAGTGGCTGGAAATCCCACTCCAGGTTAGTTTATTACCAATCCACTACTGTGTAGTGTCTGATTTTTCTCCAGTGCCAGAACAGCCTCCAGGAAGCCACATGAAAGTTCGGTTCCCCTTCCCACGAGTGTTCTTAATTTATTCCGAAGTCACATTTCTGAGAGTGGTCTGAGGCTCGGGCGCTGTGTGTGGTTTTGGGAATTACAGCAGCAAACCGCAAAGACAAAAAGCTGCCGGCCCGAGATCCTGCAGTTCCTGGATGCAGAGCTGACTGGCTTCCCCCGTTTTCTGCTGAGGAGAACTTTAAAAGGATTCTGTCAAAATAACTTAGGATCACAATCTAGGCTGTGGAGTGTGGTGGAGGGAGGAAAGGTTTCCTGAATAGTTTGGAAATCTTGGTTAAATAACTGCTGTAAGGCGCTGGGGTGTGGGTTTTTTCCTGTTCCTTGCTTTGTAGGTCTGCAGAGGTTTGTGGAGGTGCCCACGTACCTGTTGCCCTCTGGAGCTGGAGGGTGCATGTTGTGCTTACTCAAGCTTGTTTCAAACTGAGAGAACAAAATTGGATCCTGGATCCCAAATCCAGAATGGGAAAAGTCAGTGCTTCTGGCAGTGGGATCCCTCCTTGCATTAAAATACCCAAATACCTCGAAAACACACTGCCAGAAATGCCCTACTGAGTATTTAATATCTGGATGTTTTCAACACATTTTAAAACTAAACGTACATTTCAAGATTTCTTTTTTTGGAATTATCAGTTGCTGGTTCAGGGAAAGCCCAATTTTAGTGCTTGATCTTTGTCCTGTACTACAGGAAACCCTCTGGATGCTGGAACAGGTAGCGTGACTTTATTCTTCCAGCAGTACGTAGAAGGGGTTTACCTGAGCAGGAGAAGTTAACACAACACATATTCAGATAATTCATGTGAAGATTTCTTTTTTAAAGTATTAAATTAATTTTAGAAGGACTCTTTTCATGTGGACAGTGGCTTGTGGCAGAGCTGTACTTGGGAGATGACCCTTGTTTTCCTCTTGCCATGGTTGCTGCTGTGATCCCACAGAGCCCGCGCTGGGGGAAGCTCTGAATTTGGGAATTTGTCCTCTCCCATCCTGGGTGTCTCTTGCTGAGCTTGCAGCAGAGCAGAACCAGTGTTGGGGTGGGTTCAGGGATATTTTCCTCCAGCAATGTGAAATGTTGAATCCATCCTTGTGTGTTTTGCTTCGGCGACCCCTGCTCCTTTCATGGCAACACCAAATGGGTGTCAGAACAAACCACCCCTTCAGGTGTGAATTTTGATATCTCTCATTGATTTAAACCTCCCAATAATGAAAATGATGAGCTGGCTGGATTCAAATCCTAAAGCCTGGTGCCTGCATCCTACACCTCCAGTGGGGCTGGGGGCCTGGAAACACTGGGAATTGGTGCTGGGCTACAGATGAGGGGGAACATGAGCGAGGCACGGTGCTGTGGGCAATTATTTGGGCTGTTGGGTGGTGTCAGCTTTTAATTCAAGTTAACAGGGTTCCTGCATGACACTTGCAAAGTTATATTTAGACCACACTGGCAAATATTGCTTGCAGGACTTCATTTTTCTATTTTTAATTTATAGAAGTGCTCATCTTCACATATGGTAACATTTTCTCATTTTCCAGTAATATAGCAGTTTTGACTGTTATATTCTACAGGATATTATGGATTATGTATTAGTCTGTACTTTTCATAAGAGCCAGGATCTCTGCACTGACTCAGACTATTTTGAATGGTTAATTTGAACAGTCTTAATGTGTGTTTTTGAGGCTGCTGGGAGGGACAGATTACAGCAAACCCTTAAATCATAGGTAGCTCCATACAGAATGAAATGCATGGCTTCAAATTAACAACATTAATTATCAACTTCAGAAGAGAAAGTTCCTTCATCTGTGCTCTGACTCATTTATAAAGTTCATTTTCTATGTGAGAGATAGTATTGTAATGCATAAAAGATGCACCAGAGTATTTATCATGGAGACTGCTGTGGTTTTGCTTCACTGGGTGCTCGCTGGAACAGGACTGAATTTTAGATGAGAGCTGGGTGCTCACTCACGTTTCTTTACAACAGGCATGGATTAAAAACAGACCACCTTGTTCCATCCTTAGATCTGCTCGGTTTATTACATCCTTATGAGTTTTAATTTACAAATATTTAGGAATTCTGTCATTTAATCACAGAGGAGGAATCCTGAAAATGGTTTAAAGGGGATTTTAAGTTTGGGGTGGGGTGTGTGTCTGTGTAAATACTCGTGTGTGTGTTGTTGGGAGTCCATACGTGTGCAATACGAGACCAGGTTGGGGTGAACACTGAAGGACCAGAATGCTGCTGCCTGGTCATCCTCTTTCCTTCATATCAGCTCTTCTAAGGGGTGGTGCGAACTGGGAAGATTTGGAAAATATTGTAGACTTTTAGGCTCTGCAGGCAGAGTCAGCCATGTGTGGAAGGGCAGGAGTTGAGCTCCTTCAGCATATGGTCCCTGGAGCCCATCCCGACTTCTCACGGGTTGGGCCAACTTGAGCTCGACCCACCCATTTTACAAAGGGAGAATATTAAATAGCTTGAAGTTTCACGAGCCTGGTTCACCACTGAAATCCAGAATGGCCAAGGATGATTATAAAGAAAAATCTTTAGAAAACTTTGCAGTTCTGAGTAGCTTTTACTATACTTTTACTTTTTCCCTGTTTTTTCACTGGCTTTTCGTTTGTTGACTCCGGGCTGGAGACAGTGAAACCTCTTTGTCTGCTTCGGTGTAATTTCCAGTGAGAAAATCAAGCTGTTTATGGGAAAACTCTGCAGAGAGGGTGTGTAGGGAATGGTGAAGTTAATGTTTATTTAGTTTGCATTTTAATCATTGCTTTAAGAATGAATTTGCTTCAGATTTTAAAGAACTTCATAAACTAGGCTCACACATTCTTGGCAAGGAGGCAATTATCTAGATTGTGTTGCTCATCATAGAGTGGTTTTTTTCCCTTGGTAATTTTTTTTTCCCTCTCATTTGGGAAGAATTATTTGCTAAGGATGAAATTCCATTTAAGCTGACAAATGTTCCTAAGAATTAACTTAAAAAATGTGTGAATATAAGTCAGTTCTTTAAAGAGGATGACGTTATAGCGTTTTTAATGAATGTAAAAGATGCATCCTATAACTTAGAATGCTGTATGGAGACTTCAGGTCCTGACATCTTTAAAATAAACAGAAATGGCATTTAATCAACCTCAGCTCTATTTCATATAAACAGTTATCTGGAAAATGGGGTCTGTGCTTCTATGGTCATTGGCTGGGAGGTGTTGCCATCTCTGCAGTCCCTGCCAAAGGTTTATAAGAATTAAGATTTGAACACACCGAGGTGCCCTGCCTTGAGCAGATCTTGTTCTTCCCCTTGACTGAGCAGTGTGTCAACATCAGTTAGGCAGAACTGCTGCTGAGCTGAGCTTTCAGCACGCTGGCTTAGTGCTGGATGCTGTTCTTCCACACCTCCACCACCCTTTTTCCTACTCAGTCTGTGGTCCATTGGAAACTGGGAATGGAAATCCTGCTGGACCTCAGGTAGCTTGGAAAGCATCTTCTCGGTGCTGCCTCATGGTGTCTGTGCAGGGAGGTGTGAGCTGAGGATTTCTGGGAGGGGATGGTGGTGAAGAAGTGTTTTTGGCTCTCCAGCAGTGGAGATGAAAAGCCAATTCCTCTCCCAGACAGTGGGGCTCTGCAGGGAGCCTGGCCTTGCTTTGTGTGTGCCACAGATGTGTTCACATCCAGACACACCTCCTGCACCCAGGAGGAGGTTTGATTTGTGGACCCTCTTAGTGCTGTACCTACAGACGTGTTTAAAAAACCCCAACAAATGTAAAGCTCTGAAAAACAACACTGAAAATAATCCCAGGAGATTTCCCGGGGGAAAGGATGTTCTTAGTGGCAATTTGGTGGCTGAAGTCATTTTGCATTCCCAGGGTGGAAAGGGTGTAGAGTTGAGGGCCCTGCTCTGCTCTGCAGAGGAAGGAAGAGGGGTGTTGTTATCATTCAGGAGGAAAAGGGGTGTCTGAAATCCAGGGAATCACATTCACCAGCTACCAGCAGCTCATAGTTTAAAAGTTTAACCCTATGGCTGCCACCTGGATAAAAGAGAAGAGTTTGAATTATGGAGCTGTAGTGGCTGCCCTGGATTGTCAGCCAAAAATGTGTCTGTCAGAGCAGGAGTAACACCTGAAACTGTGCAATTTCAGGTGTATTAGGAGTATTTTAATGACAGCTAATTTGCTTTTGTGCTTCAATTATTCTCCTTGGAAGCTCCTGTTACTGCTCTGGAGTAGCAAGGAATTTTTTATCTCCATTCCTGGAGTAATACATTGATGACATTAAATGGAGGCATTTGAGTAATTCAGCTATTCAACAATATTTTTTAATCACTGAAATCTTGATTTTTGCAATCAATCCTCTTATCCTCGCTTTCTGTTGGATTGATGTAGCTGTTACTTCGGGGACTGGAATCGGAGGAGTTATCTTTTGGGTAGACAAGTGATTGATTTTAGGCATTAGACATTCACCGAGACATTATAAACATTTGCCTTTTCCTACTTCTACCGCAAAGTGACCTAAAGCCTTTCCCAAACAGGTTAGTTGCTTCAAAAAGCTACCAAAACCCATCTTTATGCTTTCTTTGACCCAGTATTTTTCCAGGGGGGTGGCTGGGCAGTTGGCTGTGTGGAGTAACCTTTCCTCCTCACCATATGTGCACAACTCTCATTATACTCGTAGGAGAACTACATGTGCATGGAGGAGAGAAATAGGTCCCGTGTGTCAGAGCTGTCAGGAATTTTTTCTTCCACTACATTGCTTTGCTTTCTTTCTACCTACAGGAACTTTGCAGTTTTTGCACCTTGTTATCCGCTGCCTGTCAAATGTCACATTTTCTAATTCCTTATTCTCAGAGCTGCCGTGAAGGTTTCGGGAGGATTTCTCGGCGCTGTGTGTTTTGCTCTGAGAAACCTGTACCACAACACCGAATTCCAGCTTTAATAGTAGAGAGAGAAGTCAGGAACACAGCAAACACAATGTTATTTTATAGTTTGGTCTTTGCTTTTCTGAAAGGACACACCTTTCTGATGCCCACCCGACGCCGAACGTGCACAGCAGAGCTTCGCTCCCCTCTCCCCTTTGTTTAAAAATGTGACACACAAAAATCTAAGCCATAAATAAAAATCATCTCTCCTCGAGTGTTTTAAAAGCTATTTAAAACATTCATATAAATAAAAACCAAGCTGGTGTTTATTCAGCATCTTTGCTCCCTGAAGAACATTGGGATCTTTTCAGAGAATTATGCATTTGTGGAGGCAAGTAGAGATAAGTTTCAAAAAAATATTTGGTTTAGTCAGGATCTAGATTTGGGAGGAAAAATGAAACTTGACAGAAGAGGAAAAATCTATTCCTGTTGCTGGAAGTTCAGTAAGAGCATTTTGTAACACACAGTGTTTTAAATGCTATTTACAATAGATGTGAATTAGTTTTTTTAAAATAAGTGTGAGTTGTGGAAAGCAAAGCGTTCTCTCCGCTGTCAGTTTTCTCCATTTTGCTTAAAACTTATTATTCTGTCTGACAACTTTTCGTATTTTTCTCTGCCTTGCTTTCTTTGCTTTCCTGGCTTTTCTGTGGGGAAGATAAAATAGGATTGGTTAAGAAAATACATAATCTCTCTAACTGTTGGTGTTGCTCAAGTGAGTTCAGTAACTTTGGTTGTAGTGCTGTTCCCACTCTGGTGACATCATTAGACAAAAATGCAACAGTTGCTTTTAAATTTCTTTCTCTGTTCTTGCTGATTTGACTTCAGAATTTTGGGAACCAGGTGACAGATGTGTAAGGTCCCTTCTCTCTTTCACCCATAGCTGCAATTGCTTGTGGAGAGGTGAAACCCACTACGTGACTTGTAGCAGAATTGATCTCTTTTGGGATGGGAAATCCTTGGAAAAAAGTCAGTCCTTAGTAGTGTTATACAGGGTTTGGACTCGATTGGGAATGGGGCATAAGCTGTTGTTTATTAAATGCCTACTGTGTTTTGAGCCCTGCATTACTATGACTTAATCCTGCTTTTTATGTCTGTTTTAATAATAAGCTTTTACACTGAGCCTGAAAATCCTTCCCAAAATGTGGCTGTAATTTTGCTGGGGAGGGCAGCAAATGTCCTGCCTTTGGTGGTGAGACTGTGGTGGCAGGACCTGCCCATCCATGTGCTGCTGGCAGTGCTGCTGCCCTTTTTCCTCGATAAATAGTTGCCCAATGAACAGAGTAAATTAACTTCTGGACTGGTGCATGGAATTGATGGTTTGGTGTTGTATAAACAGCCAGTGTTCCTGGGCAAGGTGAAGTTGCTGTGGCTGTGAGGAGGGTGAGGAGCACCCCTGGATGGTGAGATGTCTGCAGGCAACGGAGCCAGCAGAGAAATCAATACAATTTCTGGCCCTTAATCATCATTTGCAAAGGTGAGGGAGGTCCCCCCTGTGTAATTGTGCTAATTGCTGCAGAGAGAACCTGCATTAACGTTTTGCAAGTCAAGCTGTATTGAGAGGGAAGTAAATCTAACAGGAGGTTTTATGGAAACGCAGCAATTTCATACGTATAAAATTCATTTTGTAAGACTTTTCCACTCTGAGGGCTTGTCAGCCAGTCATGGTGGAGGGTAACCCTGCCTTTGGAAAACAGCTCTGCCTCCCAGGGATCCAGCTCCATCTGTGTAATGTCCCTAAACCACTGCTAGACCCCATGGAATTCTGCTGGATTTTATCTAGAAGTTAAATCCATGTGTTACACTCACACGTGCTGAGATTTCCTTTAGGTTTTACTGCCCATCATTTATTCTGACTTTTTACAGACACCTCGAAAACCCAAACGTATTTTCTCATGTTTGATGCCCAAAAAGTTTTATAAAAAAACTAGATAATTTTAAAAAATGGCTTAAGTTACATTCCCAGTGTGGCTAGTATGAAATTATTTCTATTAATTTTCACTCACATGAATCTTGAAAATTATGATTTCTTTATCTCAGGGCAAAAAAAAAATGAGTGGTGTAACTTCAGCAGCTCCTTTCCCGTCATCTGTTTTTCTACTTCTCCCTCCTCTGTCGAGGCATGGCTAAAGAAATTCCAGGAAGAAAGCATGGATGTGAAGGGGCAGAAACATGCTTGCCTGCATCAGGGATATGTGTAAAATTTATAATCTTGAAAAATCAATGCAATTCAACCCAGAAATATTATCAAATTACAAGCAAAGTGATTTTACTGAGGCGGGGGGGGGGAATTTGCCACTGCTGTGTCTTTTAATCAGTGGTTGAAAACTGTGAGTAAAGTTTAATTTTAAAACTTGGGTTCTTAAAACACGCAAAGCCCTTGAAATCAAGAGGGTTTTGTTGCCTGCAGTGGAATCATCTGTCATGCAGCTTTAGATGAGTTAAATCAATAGCCAAAATCCTATATTGCACTGTAATTTAATTAGAATTGTAAATAATTTGGTTGAAATTATAATTCATTATCAGTGCATTAACGTATATGCTTTATGAAAAACGTCTTTAACTAAAGATTCTTTAACTAAACCAAACCCTTTCTGTTGAGAAAGAGCTCTGGGAATTCCATTAACTAACACAATTTTGTTCTGTATCTTCTCTGTCAGCAACTTGCAGCATTTCTCAAAAATATGTGAAAATCTACTGTTCCTGTTAACATCTGCCACTTAACGTTTCACATGTTCTGCTGTGTTATAAATAATTTATTATATCTGTATATTTTTATTTCGCTGTAACGATTATAGGCAGGGGATTACATGGGGAAGGTGCTGCGTGGTGCAGAGGTGGAGGGGGTTTGGGTGTCTAGGGTTGGTAATGGTGTTGTAGGGCATAAATCCCGATCCAAACGGAGTCCATAGTGATCTTTTAATTTACTTTTGGAGTGATATTTTAATTGACTCCTGTTAACTCGGAATTCTCTTATAAAAGATCATATATTATTGATAACTCTTTGTTCCACATCGTTTCATTGGCAGTCTGGAGCTGTTTCCAGCTGACTAAAGGAAAGAGCTCCCTAATGTGGAAGCTGCTGTGGTTTTCCCATATTATTTCTTGCAATGACCAGTTTTTTCTTCGGGGGGGTTCCATGTTTAACCTAATTGCTCTTTAGTTTGAAACCGAGCTTTAAAATTATTGCCGTTCCGACAAATGAAAAATTTCATTCATCCTTTTCCCTCGCCTCATAAAACCATTTAAGAAACCACAAAGACTTGGCCAGGAACTTCAAAATGATAAAATCCATTGCAAGATTAGAGAATTTATCCAAATCTACATGTTGATTTTTAATACTCCTAAATTAGATCCATCTTTTTGTGTTTACAAAGAGAAATCTCCTTCCCCACCAAAGCCTCGGCTGTAAATCACTTGCCGCCCGTCTGGCCAACACCTGATCTCACATGCCATCACCAGGAAGGTTTCAGCACTGTTCTTTATTATTTAATGATTGAAATACTTCTTTTTTTTTTTTTC
>VXBX01008033.1:869479-932837 GCA_013400415.1 Scytalopus superciliaris
TTACCTGCTCCCAAGGGCCAGAAGATTTATAATCCTTTGGGGGCCCGTGGAGCTGCAATATTTCCTTTCACAGTCGCTCCTACTCCGATTGCGAGCGGGACTTGCAGGGTAACTAATATTGTTTCCTCCTCCTACACTTTCCTTTTCCTGAAGCCATCAGATAACAGTTTGTTTGCTCTCATGTGCTCTTGCAAGGGCTCTAAAACTCTGGTTTCTTGACTGAGCAGCTTCTCTTTCAGATTTCACATGGTTCTGGTTTGGGGGGAATGCCGGCGGGGATTTGCTTTAGATTTTGCTCCCTCTTTATCCTGAAATCTTTGTTTCCTGTGCCTTCCTTGTTTGCAAAGAGCATGTAGGAAAAAAAGCTGGCTAGAGTATGCTTAAAAAACATCATGGAGTAAAAAAAATTGCTAGGAAATTGTCCTTATAGAGGAGATTTTTTTAGTACCTCGCATGCGATATTGGAAATTTATGAGGCTTTCTTTGCTGGAGTTGAAAGTGGGGAATCTGTTGAGCACAGTAACAGTTATATTTTATTATTGTCTTTAATGATATACCTACAGAGCTTTGCATTAAGTAATCTTCAGCATTTGAATTAAATAAGAATGCTTTTCTCTCACTCTAGTGTCTGCAGATAATATGCTAGAAGTATTTATAGCAGCTTCTGGACACAGTCACCAAATATTTTAGCAATCCCCTGAAGATTCCTGTTGCTTAACATCGTGTGCTCTTTCCATTTTTGTAAAGTCTTTCAAAATGAGAAAGAGAAAGAAAGAAAATGAAAAAAATATGAAGAAAAGTAATATAAAGTATGATGTTCAACTTGGAGATTATCTCTGGGAATGAAGTGTCATCTTTTGGAAAGCCTCCTGAGATCAATGAAATTATGCAGAATTGAACACCTCAGGTGAAGCATTTTAGGGAAATAAGTGCCAAAGAAATCTGAAACAACTGGTGAGACTTTTAAAACATATCCTTAAATATCATATCACTGAACACCAAAATATGTTATGCTTAAGATGAGATCACTTTGCATGCTGAGGAGTGGATGTAGGAGTGTGTGGTACTTCATTCCAGGATATAGGAAATCGTGTCTCTGCATTAGGGAAAAAATTCAACATCCTATTACATGTTTTCTTGTGGTTGTGAATTTAACCAGCTTTCCCTTCTGCATCATCAACAAACGTTGTTATTAGAATCCTGAATCCCATATATTTGCCTGATACTCTTCTTTTTAGTTACATTTTCAAACCTGTGAGCAGTAATGCACGTAAATCTTACTTATTTTTACTATTTTATCTCTCTTAAAATCTCTTCTGTTCTCCTTCCTTCCACATTGTGACACTGATCCAACCAAAACCTCGCTCTTTGCAGCCTTTTTTATTTGATTTGGATTTGAAAAACTGGAGTCCTAAATATTGTTCCGGGTAATTGGATGACATAAAAAGCATAACTTATTAAACAATTCCCTTCCTTATTTTGTTACAGCAATATATAGAATTTAATGTGTTTTTTCCTGTGGATTTTTTTGTTCCACCGCTTATAAATTTAAGCGTTAGTATGTGGTACGGACTCAATTTCCTCATAGCTTTTATGGATTTAATTACATTTGAGGCCTTAATTTGGTTTAAAAAATCCTGGTTCCACACTCGTGGAAACTGGAGAAAATCAATTTTTCGCAGTTTCTGCTCCTTGTCCAAACTATGGTGGTGCACAAGGAGACTTCCTAAAATCCCACTGAACCTTCGCCCTCGTGCTTTTGACTGCCTTCACCGTACCAAGGGATCCAGGCAGAGACATGGATGGCTGTGAGCAGCTCTCCCAGTTCCGAGCACAACCTGAAATATTGTCTTAATCAAATATCTGGAATCTTGGATGTGAAAAGCGGCCCCTGAATTTCTTAGGCCTTGATTCGCTTTAGTTTGGGGATGGCAGGGAAAGGGCTGCTGCAAATCGCGTGGGGCCGTCGGGTTGGCAAGTGTAAGTGCCTTGAAAAGCTGAATTCAATTTTGTTTGTGAGGGTTGTTTCTTATTTAATTGCTTTTCCAATCCACTATGAGAAGGAGAAAAGCTTTATATTGCTCCGCTGTCGTTGCTCAGATCCTGAACGAGCGGTGAAGTCCAATAGCTCAGGTAATGGCTGTGAAAAGCCATGGATTTTTGAAGTTGTTTTGGATATTGGATTTCAGGCAGTAAACTGTTTGCTGCTGCTGGTAATTCTACTGGCTGTTTTAGGCAGTGTTTTTATTTTAATTCTTATATGTGGTATTAAATAAAAAGTGTGTGTGCCTTATTTTCAGGCACTAAAAAGCTCAGCCTGTAGCTCCAGGACCTGATTCATCCCAGTGGCACCAGGACTGCTGCATCCCTTCCTGGGGCAGATCCCACTGCAAATGCAACAGCCTTCCCCTGCCCTGCCTCTTCTTTTCCCATCCTTCTGAAAGGTGGCATCACACAAATGACTCTTTCAAAACACAGAAGCTGCTCTGATACCACATCACAGGATTTCACAGGGATATATCTTTCTTTATTTCCTCCTTTTTTTTTTGAGAAGCAGGCAGCAAGTGGCACACTGGCCAAGTGGGATACTGGGAAAATGCTCAGCATCCTATCCATTATGCATGGCAAGTGTCCTTCATGCTGGGGGACACATCAGCAATTTCAGAGCTTTCAGCAGCTCCTCCTGTGGTCCCAGTCCTGCCCGTCTGTCACGCAGCCTGCCAAGGTTGCCCCATCTCTCTTTCATTTGATATGGGCTGGGAATGACAGGCAGGGGAGCGAGGGCGGGTGCTGGGACTCCAAGTACAGCTGCTGAAAGCTGTCAGGATCTTGCCAGCTCATCCCTTAAATGAAGATCTTCCATCGTGGTCTTTCTCCAGGGCTGGAGACTTTCCCAAATCCACCACGTGCTTTTGCAGAATCCCTGAGCAAGAGTCTCTGTTTGTAGGGATGGAAGGCATGGCAGAGGCATTCAAAGGCATCTCTGCTCCGTCTCGTCCCCTCACACCCTGCAATTGTTCAAAGCCACCTTCGTGTGTCCCTTTACATCGTGATCTCACACTTTGCTTTTCCATTATTTACTGCATGCCATCTGCTCTGTGTTCTGGAAAGTTTCCCCAGTGCTGTGGGACAGCCACACTCCTTCTCTTTTCCCCCTGCGTGCCCCTGATCCCCCAAAACTCCCTCATTCTCAAAGCCCGGTTTGAAGTGAGCTGTAAGATTTCCCCACGTCCTGCTCCCATTTTGGCTGCCCTCTTAGGGCAAAGCCCTCTCCTCCTCCCTTTTAACAGCAAGTAGAGTGCTGACAGTTACAAACCTTTCCATGTTGCCAAGAGTCGCGGGACTAGTTTATAAACCACTCCATCAAAAAATTAAAATTAAAAGAGGCATTTGGTGTTGGTGCAGCATTAGGGATACACATTATTTTTCACGTTGTAATCCAAGGCAGTAATAGCTGGTTCCCAGTGTGCAGTTTCCTTCTGAACTTAGGACATAGTTACAGGACTTTTGAGTGGGAAAAAAACAAACCAAGGAAAGCCTACCCCCCAAAACACCCATCCTGTGTGGAGTCCTGGGTGTGTTAGTGGGGCAGCCCATAAGAGGGTGAACCCAGACCTCAGGTACCCATAACAAGAGCTATCTTGTCCCAAGACATTTATTCATTAAACTGTGTTTATCCTGCCTCCCCTGCTCACCCTGCAGGCAGAGCTACTACACGAGTAGTCCTATTTTTAATAGGAACATTCATAAATAAATTAGCCTCAGGGGAGGCCAGGGAAGAGGTTACATCTGTGGTTATAGATGAAGCAGTTCCACAAGGGCAGGATGAGATTATTTACTGCCTGGTTCTGCATTTCTGCTCATTCCTTTGAAACGCACAAAAGTCCCGACAACTTCAGCGCTGAGGGCGGCTCGTTTTGCAGCTGAAAATCCCGATTCATAAGAGTGGCAATGCACAATCCTGCACTTTTTGCTGGAAAAGGGGCACTTGGCCGAGTGCTTTCCCTTCCCTGTGTGCCCCAAGGAGGTAATGCCTGTGCTGATGATAAACCCAACAGGTGCCAGGGCTGTGGGTGCTGCAGCCAGTTGGCTTTGTGCCGGCAGCGCACAGTGGCTATATTGTGTCTCTAGGTTTTTGTGTGCTTCCATGTACTTGTGAGGGATGGGATAACCCAGTTGAAATACATACTTCAACTCCTGAGGGATTAAGTGTGTTTCCTTTGCTTTACAGTTCAGAATTTTACAGTTTCTTTGTTTGGGGGTTCTCAGATTGCTTAATGATTTTTTTCCCCCCTGTTTTGCCCAGATGTGTATAATAGCAGTATTTGAACCTTACTAGGTTTGCCAATTTTATTACTCAACATATGGTATATCCTTTTATTTTTGTCTAGTATATCATTCTTCTGCTGAGAAGTCCCTTGGTACAGGCTTTTTCCTTATTATTCTTCAATGGTTTGGTTTGTAACTCTTCTGTACTCCGAAATTCAGCTTTTTGCTGGTGATTCAAGGAGACAAAATGTCAGATGTTTTGCTTCTGTCTGAAAAGTATTGTTTAAGCTGTCACTTACTGGAAGTATCACGATGGATTAATGTTAAAAAACCCCTTTCCCCCACCTCTCCCTGGGAAGCTGTTGCTCTCTGAAGTAGGAGGAGCACAGGAGAAGCCTGGAGATCAGTCCAGGCAAGTGGCTCCTCTCCAGGTGTTGGCCATGCTGGAGAACCCAAACTTCCTAGTGAGGAGGGTGAGACCACAAGGTCTGCTCAGCCAGTGCTGGTGCTGTCTGGGGTGCAGCTTCACCCCAGTGTAGGTTCTTGCTGAGATCTGGGGGAATCACTGTTTTCTTCCACCTCTAAATCATTCCCAAACCCAAACTCTTCTCTCAGCCACATGGGGGAGGTTTGAAATGGGACTCAAACGGGGGAGTTGGTTTCCCCATGATACGAAGACACATCCTTTGCTCCAGGCATTATATCTGCATTTTAGAGTTCTTTGTGAGCACATAATAGCCCATCCAGACCCCTGCATGTGTGGCTCAGCCTTCCATGTTTATTCTGTATTTATAGTGACCAGCATTTGCAGAGAATGTGAGCAGGGATTGTTTTCCTGGTAGGCTCAGGAGCAGATTCTTTTGCGGTTTACATCTCTATAACTCAATTAAATGGCATTAGGATAGATTTACATCAGCTGAGTTCTCCGCCCGGAGTCAAAGTATAATTCTTAATAATGATGGTTTTACAAGTGATTTTTCTTTGTAAAATTATATTAGTGTTTTCTTCGGAGTGGTTGCTTAAGCTTTTCTTCCTTTATAATAAAGTCTGCCTGTAAGAGAGTTTAGACTAAGAATATTTTGTTCAAGAGTGAGTCAGAGGCTCAGAATAATTTGCAGTCCACAGAAACTATCCCCAATGTCCCATTCACATGGTAACTCTTGTATAAGCTTCCCAATTCAGTTGTAAAGACACAAATCACTTCAATTCTGTAATTTGTTTTCCACGCAATGGGAATAACACATGGCTTTCTCTTGGCAAATATTTTGCTAGTGTTTGTATCTGGGTTTGGAAATTATAAATTGCTGTCTGGTGCTAATTGCTGTTAATAATAATCATAACAACTGCTCAGGTAATCTTCCTTATAATGAGGAATAAAAATAATTCCCTTAAATAATTCCTAATATTCACAGTGGAATGGTTGTCATGTTGTTATATGCCTTGAGAAAAGGGATTAAATTCTGTGCAGCAGCTCCCAAGAATGTTGGGCGTGTATCAGACAGAAGGACCCAGACTAGAAAAATCCTTTTATTTTCAATTTCTATAAAGAATAGATAGAACAAGTTTCCCTCTATTTTGCTGTTAAAACATATACTGTCCAAAACACTAATAATATCTGGCTCTGCTGGAATTCAACTGCTGACTCCCCAACAAGTCCAGTTATTTGGGAGCTGCTGCCCAAACCACTGAGCTCTCATCCACAGCATAATTAATTCCTGACCTTTCAGCATAAATAGGTTTGTTGAGCTTTTGGTTGCTGTCCTCGGGTTATCCCATTGGTGATACCTATCAGGATGTCTGCTGCCTCTTCCTGCAATTATTCCCACAGCAGACACTCAGGGTTGGGGTTTTTTTGCCAAGCTTTGCTTTCTTCCAGGCATTTAAATTGATAACTGTAAATGAGGGTGGCTGGTTTGCTCACAAATACTGGGGATGAGATGAGCTGTAAACACAAGGCATGGGGAGCTGGATGGTGGTTGTTTGAGTCATAGCTCAGGCAGATGTTGAGAGAGAGAATTGAAATCCAAAGTGTGTTTTAGGATGAAATAGGCCTTTCACAAAGGCCCCGTGCTGGGGCAGTGTAAGAGCCTGACTGAAATGGGGGTTTGTGGCAGGGATGAGTGAGAGGGACCAGCATCGCCCCTTTCCGTCACTCCACTAAAACTTTCCGCACTGAAATTTGTCCTGAAGATTCTTTCTCAGCGTTCCTGCCAGCCTGAAAAGCTTTGCTTTGCCACTGGAAAGGCACCTGGCACGTGCTGGGCACTGTGCTGGGCACTGTGCTGCCAGAGCTGGCACCTCACGCTGCTCCCACTGGGAATTCCTCAGCTCCTCCGGCGCATCCGAGCCACGGATGGGACTGAGCCCGCTGTTACAGCTCAAGCAGCATGGCATGAGTAACACACAGGCTTTATTTTTGCTCCAATAATAAGATGAAATATATCATTGTGTTCTGGTTTAAATGTGTCGTTTGGAAGTCCTCCCACCCAGCTCTGTGAGCGGGGAGGGTTTTCCCAGCTCGGATCCTCAGGAAGGCTCATCCTCAGGTGCTTGGATAGCACCACAGGTTTTTGGTGGCTATTTCCACCCAGCATGTATTTATTAATGGCTTGATATGAAAAAAATAAAATTTGAATTGAGACTCCTATAAAATCATAAGGGATTTTACTTAATATAATTGTACTTTTTTTACTATTATATTTCCAATTAGAAATATTAGTGGCTGCATTTGTTGGAGATCTATTTTGGGTTGGAGACTTATTTTGGGTTGCAGTTCTGGAGGGTTTGTGTGTGTGTGCCTAAAGTCACAACCTGTACAAGTGGTGGTAGCGCTGCACTTTTTGAGATGTAAATTCCCATCTGGATATCAGTTGGTAGGATATAATTTGTCTCTGATAAACTATTCAAGGCCAGGCTGGATGGAATTCTGTGCAACCTGGTCTAGTAGAAGGTATAAACTTCTATAATTTATGAAAAACTTCTGAAAAAATATCCAAGAGGATTCATCCTGTGTTCACAATTCAGTTTTATGATGGGACATTGTTCTGGGATCCCGGAGTAATCCTAACCAGCACTATCCCCATCCGTGCTGATTTTACAGCAGACGTTGCAAATTGCTCTGTGAATTTATGTCTCCCCAAATCCAGCTTTTCTTCTGATTTTCAGTAAATCTCACAGCCACTGCAGTCTCCCCAAAGGTTTCTCAGTAACAGACGTTTATGGGAACGTTCTCAAAAATAACAGAAAACTTGCAAGTTCCTGGAAATGCCTTTGGACTTTGCCATGATTCAGTGTGCCATTAGCACTTTGCCTTTTATTTACTAATGCCATCCCATCTTACACGTACTTGTGTGGCTGTGCATTTATATATATATATGTCTTTCCAAAGGATGACAAACCAGGGAAATAATTGAGAGTTAGACTGTTTCATGAAACTTTCCAGCTTGGGAGGCATGAGGATTTTTTTCCAGCCACAGGCAGGATCTTTGTGAGCTAATTTAGATTAAGAGGTGATGCTTGGCCTCAGTGAGTCCTGGATTTAAATAGGTAAGTGTGGGAATGAAAAAGTAGGAACACGAAGTGACTTCTTCAGGATCAGTCTGTGGGCTATTAATACCTGACCTAGGTTAAGAGCCAGGTTTTTTCCTTTCTAGTTCAGAGTTTTACCTGCTCTTGGATCAAGCCCAAAGTTTTCTCAGGCAGAAAGAACAGAAAATTTTTAAAAGTCTCCTTTTCTTAGAGCATGACTGTGCAGTGGTGTCAGAAAGGTAAATGCAATCCTGACTGTCTCAAGCAAGGCATTTCCATGGAGGTTGGGAATTATTAATGCCATTAGCAGATAGTCATCTGGAAAACTGCACTCTCCTGGTCTCCCATAGGCAAGAAAAATTAATTCAAATGGGAACAGGTGCTGAAAAGGACTTGGTGGGATGTGGGAGGGAAGGAGGAGCCAGACTGACAAGAGGTGGCTGAAGGAGCTTGGCCTGTGTAGCCTGGCAGGACAAAAGCTGCTGTGGATCTGATTTGCTCCATAAATATATCCAGGGGTAAGTACCAGGAGGGAAAAGACCTGGAGAGCTGTGTTGTCAGAAGAACTAATGGACAGAAATTAGCTATGTGTAAATTTAAGCTGGAAATGAGATGAAGGTTTCCAGCAATCATAAACCTTTTAGGAATTTATGAACCAGTGATCCCTTGTGCATCCCGTGGTTCCTGTGCTCCAAGGGTAGCTCAGCCCCATCCCCTTTATTTAGCATGGGAAGGACTTTGTTCACCCTCCCTTTTTTCAGCCTCCTTAGGAAGGGTGAGTAACTTGCTCAGGGTTTACACCCAACTGTTTAAAACAGAATTCCCATAAAAACCTGGCCTGTTGTATTGTTTCATACCAAAAAGGTATGTGTTGTTTAATAGCTCCATTATTTGCCTATTTTTGTTCTCATTCCATTTGGACATCTTGTTTTGGGGGATTTTTTTCCTGTGAGTGGCCCTGACTGAATTTAAAATTCGCATTAAACAAAGCAATATTCCAAACAGCTCAAATCTGTCACGGTCCTTCAGCCCAAAGAGCTGATAGACCTGCCTGGACCAAGAGCCTTAACTGTGTAAAAGAACTGAGAGCTTGGAGAAGCTGCCCTTGAGCCCCTCTGCAGTGCCCGGGGTCACATTTGGGGTTTGCACATCCTCCAGATGTGTTTGAGGCCCCCTTGGGCCCCCCGGCAGAGCTCGGCGCTCCTGCCCACCCCCGAGGGCATCCCTGGTGCCTCCGGCAGGCGCCGCGGCTGCTGCTCCCAGAGACCCCAGTGATTGATGGTGCCACCTAATTTTAAATTGCAATTGAAGCCTATTAGTCTGTGATCGCTAATCAGAGTGAAAGTTGTTTTTTTGTTGGCTTTTATTACTCATTCCACTTTGCCCATATTAGTTATAGGCATAATGTGATTGCTGTTCTGCTCTGCCGATACACAGCATTCCCGAGGGATCCCCTTCACTAAAATCTAAGATTCCTCTGTACAGCTTGACAGGTTGCTGTTCCAGCCATAGAGTGCTTTTAATACTTTATAGTTCTCGATGCAAAGAAACTTATTATTTTCATAGGTGAGAGTGACATAAATGTTAAAGTGCCTCCTGTTACTTGATATTTAATTATGAAAGCATCCGCTGGAAAAATAGTATGAGCCTGCTGTAATCAGCACTGGGGCAGACCTGCTAATCTTTTCATTTGGGCTAGACATCAAGGATGCTTTGTACTAGTCTGGCTGCAGCCTGATAATCTAAGACCTTCTGGACTGAAAGTTTCGTGACTCTTTATGAAGGGAAAAACTCCTCCATAAAACCCCTTAGGTTTGCTTATTCCTCTCTCAGCTGATAAATGCCTGTTTGATTAGTTCATGGAAAAGCTATTTGGATGAACCTGACCGTGGAGGCAGCTTGGCTGTGCGTTAGTGCCTTGAGGTCTGGGAGAGTGGCAGCCCCTGGGTGTCAGGACGAGGGTGCTGCTCCTTTCAATTCGGATAGTTCTGATTAAACAGCGTCTCCGTGTTACTTGAGAAAAAAAAATATTTAATTAGTTGCGTTCCTAAAGGGATCCCCAATCCCTGGAATTAGGTCAGAGGGGAAGAACGTGTTTTATTGTGCTTTTCTCCTCTTTTTATTGTTAAATAGCAGCAATCCCCCTTGCTGTCTGTTTTAAAACAATTTCAAGATTCTAAATAAACATCAAATTAGTTGCCAATGGTCTGTTTTCCCAAGCCTACCCACATAGTTATTGTTGTGCATCATAGTCCAGTTTTATTCTCTAACATGGTTTGTGTCAGGCCTCAACATCTTTAATTAAGGAGTGGGTGGGAGGGCAGCAGCCAGAGAGGGAGGGAATCACCTGTAAGATGCTTTGGGAAAGTCATTCGGGGTCAGAACAAAGAAATTCTGTCTCAACGGTGGCCAAAACTGAATGCCTGAGGAGGAGTATAAGAATATAAATGAGGTCTTATATTTTTGATGAGTATTTTAGTTCTTTGCATGGAAAAAATGCAGATTTTATCTCACCTGGAAGGATTCCAGTGGTGTCTAAAGCAAAATCACTGTCTAAATAAAACCACTGTCTGGTCTGGCACAGCTCTGGGAAGTGCTGGTGCAGCTCATCCTCGGGGAAGTCGGGATGACAGGAGGGCTGGGATGTGCCTGGACTCGCTGGAGCAGGAGCAGCTCCCGGGGTGCCCCTGCCAGTTGCTTGACCCATCCCAAGGAGTTGATACCCAGGTAAAGCCCAAGTCCCCTGAAATCTGGTGTTTCCTCAGACATAGATGACTGTGGCATTCAGAAATACAAGCTGGGAATGCACAGTGGGGTTACTTTCTGTCCCCTGAATGTGATGGCAAACCCAGCTGTGCCTGATGCGGAAATCCAGGCACAGGAGGAGATGGAACCCGCAGGGGCTGAGATGGAGCTGCATTGCCAACCTTGCTGCTTCATCCTTGGTGTGATTTGTGCTGATTTCCTGTGCTACCACAGTGTTCTGTGTTTGGAGAGGTTCAGGGAAGGTGTGGATACAAATCTCCTGCACTTCCAGCCCCACTTGTCTCTTTTTCTCCCCCAAAAGAATAAAACACCGGAGTTTATACTCTCCTTATTTGTAGAGAGGAAAGACAGGATACAGCAAAATTAGATAACAATTTTCTTTTGTCTTTGTGGTTGTTTAAATAAGCAGGAGAAATATATCTCTATTAAATATATAGAGTGGGAAGGCCCTGGCACAGGTTGGGCAGAGAAGCTGTGGCTGCCCCATCCCTGGGAGTGTCCAAGGCCAGGCTGGACAGGGCTTGGAGCAACCTGGGCTGGTGGGAGGTGTCCCAACCCACTGTCAGAGAGCAGGGTTAAATTGGATACTGGGAAGAAATTCCTCCCTGTGAGGGTGGGCAGGCCCTGGCACAGGGTGCCCAGAGAAGCTGTGGCTGACCCATCCCTGGAAGTGTCCAAGGCCATTTTGGACAGGGCTTGGAGCAACCTGGGCTAGTGGAAGGTGTCCTACCCATAGAACTAGGTAATCTTCAATGTCCCATCCAGTCCAACCCATTCTGTGATTCCACGATTCTATATCTGTCCATACAGTTTGTTTTGGACACTTCAACTTCTTGGAGCAATGTTTTCTTTCCTTTCTTTAATGAAAGGTTATGTTTGTAAGAACTGAGTTTTGCTGGGCAGCAGCACAGGTGACTGGGGTGAGATTGGACTGAAGGACTCTGGGATGAGCTGAGAAACACCCTAAGGAAAGGCTCAGGGCTTCACTAGGTCTCTCTGTGACATGTCAGTGTTTGCAGCCCACCGTGCCTTTCTCTTCTCTTTAAACTTATCAGCTCTTGGTGCCAGATTATCTCCCTGCCAGCTTTTAGAAGCTCGGCTTAGTTGTCAGCAGCTTGTCTGCTAATAGGCACAACTGTTCTCCATCAAGGCTGTCTGAGCAAAGCATCTGGAAATGTGGAAATTCAGAGGAAATTTCGCTGGTGAAACCCAACGGAGCAAACCCAGGCAGGTTGGGAGAGGGAGCTGCCAAACTATAAATATTTATGTACTAAATGCATATGCTGGTGCGTAAATGAAGTGGTTGTAATGCCTATGAGCAATCTTCCAAGCTTGCTTTGGGTACGGATTAGTGTGGAAAATGTATTTTAAACCTTCATTTGTACGAGTGTGTGTTTAGAGAGACGTTGCCAAGGAGTGGAACGGGGCGGATTCACAGCGGCGTCTGCTGGGACAAGGCACTTGGTGCAAAGTTCCTTTTGCCTGATTGCAGTTATTCTGTTATTTATTTAGTTTTCGTTTCTGTTCCTGAGTCCACAGTGGGAGCTATTTGTGCAATTTCTGATTGTTTTTCAGAACTGGAGTTTTTTTTATATGCACCGAAACTGAGGGTTGTGCCTCCAATTGTCACCACTCTGTAGACGAGTGGAGAGTTCAGCAAAAAATTGTGTTTACGAAATCACACAATTCTGTCAATTATTTTCATGATGTGTTCAGTGTTTAAATGACCTGTAAAATGTACCTTAATTTATTTCTAATTTTAATACTTCTGTTACATGGATTAAATAAGTAGGTGGTCTGAGCATTGCCTTCTGCAGCAGCAGTTTTGGTTAATACCTGTGCCCAGCTACTCATAATTTTCAGTGGTTATTTTTGTATAGTTCTTTTTTTTTTTTCCCCCAGTATAACCTGCAGCTATGGCAGCCATGTGCTTTTTTCATTTTATTCCATGCTTCCTCTATAAATCTTAGTTCATAAGGAGCATTACAAAATGTTGCAATTCATTTCACCACTTCATATTTAATGATTATCATGTAAAAGCATCTTGGGACTTGTCTACACAGGAACTGCAACGTAATTAAATGGAGGGATGCATTTAAGGACTTGCATACCTAGGGAAATTCATTTGAATTTTAGTAGGATGTCAATTTTAAAGCAGATTGTTTTTTTACTTGGGATGTCTTTTACGAGTACTTTTGTTTGGGAATAAGAACTTCTTGTTGCAGGCTTGTTTTTGGAACTGCAAATTTAGTGTTTCTCAGGTAACTGCGCACACTTTCCTCTCTGCAGAATTAGAAATCTGCCCCAAAAGTAGATTTTTCACCAGATATTTTTTTGGTCATAGAAATATGGCAATGTTCATTTTAGTTCTGGTTTGTAATGATTTATTTCTTTTTTTATATTTCAAGGGTTTCCTTTAGAGCAACTGATTTGATTTTGCAATCCTGTCTTCAAAGGACCTGACAGCTTTTTAGTTTTTTATTTTTGTGTGCTCTTCTGTAGATACGTAGTGGGGGTGAGTGGCATCACATACAAATCTGGGCTCTGGGATAAGCAAATTAAATTCTGTGTTTAATCCTCTACTTGCCTGCTTTGATCAGTGGTACCTTGACACTAGACTTTCAATCCTTTATTTTCTTCTTATTATTATAGAATCCCAGAATGGTTTGGGCTGGAAGAAACCTTAAAACCCATCCCATTCCAAACCCCTGCCATGGGCAGGGACACCTCCCACCAGCCCAGGTTGCTCCAAGCCCTGTCCAGCCTGGCCTTGGACACTCCCAGGGATGTGCCAGCTACAGCTTCTCTGCCCAACCTGTGCCAGGGCCTGCCCCCCCTCCCAGCCAGGAATTCCTTCCCAATATCCCACCTATCCCTGCCCTCTGGCAGTGGGAAACCATTCCCCCTTGTCCTGTCCCTCCAGGCCCTTGTAAGAAATCCCTGTCTGGCTTTCTTCCTTTACCTGTATATTCTTAATTGCCTAAATAAAGTTTTTGATCCTGGACTAGATTCTCTAATGCACTTCCATTATCCCAGAGAGACTTTTCATGATTCTGGCTTTATTTCTGCAGAAAAGGAACACAGTGTTAAAACTCCCACAATGCAGAGTGTGGCTTTAACCCCTCAGTCCACTCTCCTGTTGAATCCAAATGGTTTTTTCCTTTCTTGCATGTGACTGAATAAAGGATTATTCCCAACTTTATCAAGACCTGTGCAGCCAAAGCTTCCAGATCCCCGTGGTGGCACTTCCAGGATGGACTTGGAAAGAGTCCCCTCAGCAGCTCTCAGATGGATTGTGGCACCCAGGGGAAATCAGGCCACTGAGGTGCAGGGTTGGTAATTTTTTTTCCCAATAGATACTCAGAAAAATTCATATTGGACTTGCACTTAGCAAACAAAGGTGACATTTGAGGCACCTGGAAGACAAGAGTGGCATTTCCATGTCAATATTAAACACTGCTGGGAGTTCACAGCTCTGGTAATATCCATGGCATGAGCTGCAGGAGTCGGGAGCTTGAGCCCTTTGGCTGGGCAGGGAGTTCCTGCTTTAATAACCTTTGTGGAGCAGGAATGTGCAGTTTGCACACTCACTTTGATGTGGAGAGCTGCTGGCATAGCTCCACTCGTGAGCAAGAAGCCACAGAGGGCTGAAGGGGGCAAAGGCTGCCCCAGTTTTGAGTGGAAAGCATTGATTTATTGATGCTCATGCAGTGCTTAGGACAGGTTTTGCTTGTATGTCATTATGTTTCTTATTCTTTTATTTTGAGAATGGCCTTCTAAGATAGAGAGAATCATCCTGTCTCGTGTATATCTTTGACTGCCTTTTGGCCAAAACCTTCCTGTTGCCAGAAGCCAGGATTAAAATTAATGTTGTTTAAGCTTCTAAAGCTTTTGAAAGGATCACTGTCACAAAATAAATAAATTTACGCAAGCGAATAGGTCATTATACCTCAAAAAGGAGGGAGGTAATGCTGATTTGGTGTCTTAATTGGTTTCCAAGCTAAAATTAATAGTGTGTGGAATCCCTCTTAGTAACATGACTCAGAACTATTTATTTTTCAACTCCTCTTTTAACTCTAGCGGAGATTGATGGGTGTGTTATCTTAGCATTTGGGAGATGCAAGCAGTATTGGAATGACAAACATTTCTTGACAGCTTTAGAAAGATGGATGGTGTGATGCCCCTCCAACAGGTTTGGGTGTTTGTGCTTTCTAATGGGTCAGCGTGAGCCTCTTGCTGCACTTTCTTTCTTAATGAAGGGGAAGGAAAGGTGAGACCTAATTATGGGTTTGAGATGTCTTTGTAACGTGACTTCTCAGTGGACAGGTTTGTCATCCAGCCCTCAGCAGAAGAGCATAATGATGGTCATCCCCAGTTCACAGTCCCACTTTGGGCATTCGGCTTTTAAAAAAGAAGATGGTTACTGGATTGTACTGCAGAGCTGGTGGTGCTCAATGTTTAACTACACCTTGGATATCTGTTATTATGTTGTACCTCATTCTTTTATTTGGCAGAGCTACACATTCTGCATAAAATCATGTTTTAATGGAGAAAAATCCCTTACCAAAATTAACCTACTATGGGCAAAATCCTTATGCTTGAGCAGAATCTTCTTACATAGATACTTGTGAGCATCTTTTCCATGGGTTTTGATCTGCAGAGCTGTGATAGCCTTAGGAGAAGAGAATGCCTTGAAAATGTCACACACGTGGCATCACAGATTTGTGATACTAATAGAAAAATAATACATGTATGTTGGTAGCTTTCTCTCAAGTTCTACACAGATGGGAGAGAGGAGAAGGCTTTCTTTTAATTTGCTTTATTTCCAAGATTTAAAACTAAGTAAAACTCTCATCACACAAATGAAGTTACAACATTGCCCTCACCGAGGTGCCTGTGATACTCCCTCCTAACATTTAAGACTCTTCAGAATATTACAGACTGGGGTTTTTTTGGCCCTGAGAGCACATGGTGGAGGGGAGAGATGAGGCTGTTCTCTTGCCAGCACAGTGTAAATCCTGAAATCTCCCACACAGATCCCTTGCTCTCTTTGCAGACATGGGAACAACAGGGAGAAGTCGGGGTTTTAAATTTTATTGTGAAGGGGATACTTGTAAAGTCTCTCCTATAGACCTGATAGATTCCCTAAGTGTGCCATATATAAAAATGTGACTTGAAACTCTCCCTGATATCAACTCCTAACACTTTAAAGGAATAAATCCCAAGGAATGATTTTATTAAGAGGTCTGAGCTGGGGGTAAGTGGAGCGGGTCGTGGCACACGGACAATGTTATCGTGCTCAGGCATGTCAGTAAAGGCTGATGCCACTTCACACCCTTGTTCCCATTTAGGCTTTTTTACTGGCTGTGTTGCACCATTCCCACGTTTCATCCATTGTGGGTTCTGGGGGTTTGAGTTTTTTAATATCTTGGCCAGAAGGAGCTGTAGATTTTCCTTCTGCCAAGCACAGCTGGACCACAGCAAATTCTCTTTCGCAGGTGCCAGTAACTTCACGTATAAAAATTAATTTATTTCCAAAATGAAAAGACATTTTGAATAAGTAATTTAGATGTTTGCACCTACATAAATAACCTCTCCCTAGCCAAAAGCAAGGCAAGCCTGCTGCTTTATGTATGGTGCTACTTTTGTCTGTCTTGTAAGAAGAAAAGCCTCACTAACAGGACGTGTCAGCCATGAGCAGTTCAAGCCAACATGTCTCCGTGTGATATAAGAGAACAGTTTATGGATTAATATTCGGGTGCCTGGCAGGAAGCACATTGCAGTGGATTAGTATTCTTATCATTTGAGTGACAATTTATAAAAAGCTGATTAAAATGACCTGGATCCGGGACACATGGGTTGGAGCCAGGAGACGTGTGGAAGTGATTTAAATCTCACCTTCCCACTTGCCTGCTCTAATCTCCTGGGCAAGAGCAGAGCACAGCAAGGCTGCTTGGTTTTACAGCTCTCTGGTAGTCACAGGGGAGGGAAAAGCAGCTGATACTGGTGGTCTGGAGGGCTGTGGAGTTACCTGCCCCTCCCACAGCTGCCCTGCCTAAAGCCAGGAGCTCAGGATCCCGCTGTGGTTACTACAAGAAATAAAGGCTTCACAACTCCTGCCTCTGTTCTCACTCCTCTGGAGGAGATTCCTGTCTCCTGGTTGGCTCTGAATCTCCCGCTTGTCTTAAGCACTTGCATTGTGGGCAACAGAAATACTTCCCCGAGAGTTCCTGAGTAACAACTTTATTCCACCACAGGAATTTGTCTAAGCCATCTTCAGTATCGGATTTTATCTGCAGTATTGCTCAAAGCAGCTGCACTGTGTCCAGAGGACCTGGCCTGGTGTATTTTAGGACATACAGTAACTTAAACCAGATCCTGACCTTGTGCAATTCCTATCTTCAGCAAAGAGGTTGTTATTTGAAGTTTTGTTTGTTTTTTAAATTATACGTTGCACTGATGGCGTGCTGGCGTCGTGACAAACATGATTTAATGCAAAGGAATCTCGTGGAGAAAATGGCCTTGTGAAGTGATTCTGGGGGTATTTTGGTAAGGCATAAAGGTGGTATTTTTCTTCAACTTCTAACAATGGTTCCTAAAATATATAGGAATAAAATAGTTCCCAAAGAAAACGTGTTACAGATGTCAGATCCCTCTGACATCTACTTATAATTCATAGTTAAAATCTTGCAGAGGCAGATTTGGGGCAATCAGAGCCCAGTTGTTCAAGTGTGTGTGGGGAGGTGAAGTTTTCCTTTCTCACACCAGGGCAGCACAACCCAGATAAATGTTGCTTCATTGCCTTATCTCCGAGACCCTGGAGAGAGGGAACACTTTAACCCCTCAGTGGGAGACACGTCACTGTGGGGCTGCTTCTCTCCTGGGGTACACAAGAACCCCAGCACAGGGCTGGGAGCTGAGCCACAGCTTCACCCTTTCCCTCCCCTGTTTCCATGTCCAGGGCGACCCAATCCAGTGGCACAGATCAAAAAGTGAGAAGAGGAGAGGGAAATGAGCTGTACTTTTGGCCACACCAGGTCGTTCTGTGGGTGCAGTTGGTTGGGCGAGCACAAGGGAAGGGCACGAGGTGTTTGTGTGACCAAAACACATTGTTTAGCTATTTTCATTTTAAGATGAAAAGGAAGAGCCCAATGGTGTTTGAATCCATAAGAAAAAGTTGGGAAGGCTTTCAGTGCACCACATTCTGCAAGGAGTCCAAACAAAATACATCAATGGGCAAGTGGGGCAGGATGAAAACCTGGAGTAAACAGCTTTGTTTGTGGACGCATTAATTGTGTACTAAATAAAAAGGACTTGGTGGTAAATATTTTATATTATTAGAAGTCTCTGGCAGCTGGCCAGGAGGCAGTATTTCTTCCCGTGGAAGTTACTTCTCCGAGGTGGATCACATGAGGTAAAGCCTGTCTGTGGTATCCAGCCTGCATTTCCCCCGGAGCCAGCACTGACCTCCGTGAGGCCTCGGGAAAACGCTCTTTAGGTGGCTCACAAAGTCAGCAGTTTGCAAGACTGAACAGCTTATAAGAGCCCTTTTTTAATTTTTACTAGCATTTCATTTTTGTTAGGTTATCTTCTTAGCAAAGTATGATTTTTGTGAGTAAAGTGAGGCTCACTAGTGGTCACCCAACCTGTTTTTCATTTGCTGAACCAAGGGATTCACATCTTTTCTCCCATTTCAACTCCTGGGCATCAGGTGCATTGAAGAAATGAGTTTAAATGAGCTGGGTTTTTGTGCACTGGTGCTAGAAAATTTGATTCTAAGATGAAGACAAGAAAAAATTTGTACTTGTGGCGTGAAATAGATAAAGTCTTTTCATGTGAATGCCCTGTTATTTAATTAGAAATTATTCATAGAACTGAGGACCACTTAATTACTGTGAATTCCTTGCTCGGTGCAGCAGTCCTGGACACACATGGTTTTCTTTCCACTCTCACTGCTTTTCCCCATGTGCCTCAAGCACATCCACACCTGCAGAGCTGGTGGTTCATCCCAGTGGTTTATTCCAGGCTGTGTCCATCCTCCTGTCCCGTGTCCTGACCCCTCACTGTGGGGATGAGCCCATGGGTAGAGCGGCATTAGGACCGCTCTGCGGGGACACTCCTGCTCTTCAAGCTCCTTGTAATGGCACTTGTGATATCTCCAAAGCATCTTGTTTGGCTGAAGTGCTGATGAAGAGGCCACGGAGCTGCCAGAGCTCAGTGACCACTTGTTTTGTTGGTCAGAGCCACGGAAGGGATTTGGATGAGCTGAAAGCAAACACAGAGCAGTGCCAGGCGTGCCGGCGGCTCCGGCCCTGCTGCTGCTTAAGGGCACTGAAATAAGTGCAGTTGAACACCTAAAAAATGCAACATTTTGGGAGCAGGGAGTGTCTCTGGGCATGCCTGGAAAGTCACACGCTCGTGAGTGGTCAAGGGAATAACAACCTGCCACTTGCCAGCACAGCAGGTCAGTCCGAGGTGACACATCACTGCTAATTGAAGTCTGTGAGTGTTTGCCTTCTCCATCCTGAAAATACGTTTCTGAAGTGAAACATATCAACATTTTCTTTGCATTTTCCTCCTGTTCTATTCCCTGTACAGATCCATGAGTTTCTAAACACTGGCTAATAGAAGGAACGTGTCTCTTGTGGGAAAAAAAAATAGTAAGTTAAACTGGTAGATGCTTTCCGTAGCAGAGCTTTGTGGGTTCGTGGGACAGTCTGGGGTTTCACTGCCCTCCTCTATCTGTAAGTAACATTGTTCAGGCTTGCATCAATCTTGGTTTTAATTAGAATCCTCTTTGAAATGGAAAATATTAAAGCAGATCTATAGCAAGACTGGGAACTGCAGAGCCAGGGGGTTTTCAGATACTGCCTTAAAAGAAAAAAAGAAAAAGCTATTTCTAATCCTTAAAATATTTGCCTTGCTTTATTTTCATATCTTGAAGACAAACAGGTGCTGTGTGCCCTTTATGATTCTCAAATATACAATCTCCAAGCCAGCAATCTCTAAAGCCTCCCCTTGTTTGTACAATTAGGGTGGGATTTTCGGAATCACTCAGTGTTGGTCTGTCTGTGTTCTCATTGAAGTCAAACTGCCATTGACTTCAGTGAGAATCCTGTGCATGAGTGCTTTTGAAAATCCTTCCCTCTGCATTTTTTTTTTAGTCACATCTGTGTACAATTGAGTAAAAAGACCTTTGTAATATGCTTTAATTATTCTTTGTTGTTTTCATATAAAAGTGATTGAAAGGAAACCAGAAGGAAACCTATAATAATAATCCTGACTTTGATCTTATTTACCATAAATTATATGTTATGTTTTTCTTCTCTGCTTATGTAATTATATATTACTTTATGACAATGTAAGATAAATCACTGAAAACATGAGGAATAGAAATACTTAGCTAATATGGAGGGGAAGAGCAGTCACAGAGGAAGGAACTGAGCACTTCGTGGTCTAATGGGTTTCCAGTGCTGCTCACAGCAGCTTTGCTTTGGCTGCCTGGGAAAGTCAGAGGAATTCACATGAAACACTAGTGCTGAAAGCTGGTGAATTTGGAGTAGTGGCTTTCTGGGTGTCACCTTCCCAGGAAACCTCAAGTTATTGTCCAGGTGTCCAGACTCTGCTCTGCCCCTGGCTGGTTTTGGTCTGCTCACTCCTGGATTCACCCACCTTTTTGGTTTCCAGCATGGATTTCAGTGGTGTTTCTGATTAACTGCTTGCTCGGGGGCACTACCAAAGAAAACCAAAGAGAGTCAGAGCTTACTGTAGCTCAGGGGAATTGGGAGAACCTCAGAAGCACTTAATTCAACAAGATCAATATTGGCAAGACTTGCCCTGTACAGCCCAGCTTCCCCCTGGCTGTAGGTCTTCAGTGCAGTGCTCAAGTGGGGAGTCCAGCTGTACTGGGTTTTATCTGTATGATGTTAAAATGTTTGCTTGGGTTTGTACCAGCAGATTTTAGCTGAGGAGGAGCTTTGGCCACCACCTGGAGCTCATCTCCACCTCTTCATGCAGTGCAAGACACAGGATTTTGGAGGCCAGAAACACTTCAGTGCAGGAGGACATGGCTGCTTCACTCATTAGTGCTGTAGATTCACCTGAACTGCCCTTCTGAGAGAAATACATCGATCCAGAGGGCAATTCTGCTGGCAAAGAGCACATGGAAGCCTGGGGTGGTTTTGCAAGGGGAGGACCTCTGAGCTGCCTTGAATTAAATTGTCTTTTAATAGCAGGGTTCCATTCTGTCTTTAGACTCACGGGATTATCAGTTCTGCTGTAAATATGTGTTTAGCATTAGAGTAAAATGTTATGTCAATACATGGCACACTGGTTGCCTGTTCCAGCCGCCGCAGTTTCCACCACGTGTCACCGATTAGAGCTGGGCCTGGCCAGGGGCCAGCCTGGTGCTTGATACACTCTAAATCCAAAGTGGTCTGTGAGAGATGTTTATTAGCTGGAGTGTGGCTGATCTGTTTGATAAACTCCATGGCATATTGTTCCTCTTAGTGCACTCTGTTGGTGTTTCTGCGTGAACGGGAGGAAAGGTGTTGGACTGTCACAGTTCAGTAGTCACAATTTCTCCTGCAAGAATGACCACGGATGGCAAATGCAGCACATGCTCAGGGCTGTCTGCCTGCTCCACTGGCCTGATTAACTGCAAATAGTCAGGTCACTGTCTTGGAGAAGTTAATAGGTGGTGTTGGTGTTCTTCCCCCAGAGGGTGGTGGGCAGGACTCCAAACCTGCCAGAGCTCTGGGAGGGTTTGGACAACGCTCTGAGGGACGGGGTGGGATTGTTGAGGTGTCTGCGCAGGGCTGGGAGTTGGACTGGATGATCCTTGTGGATCCCTTCCAGCTGAGGGTGTTCTGTGATTCTGTGACCTGATGGAAGAAGCAAGAGGCCACCCTGTGAAGGCTCGGGATACCCTCCCACCTTTCCTTGTTGTTAGCCCCGGAAGCGCCGGCATATCGTAATGCTGTCTGCATCTGCAAGGTGATGCTATGGAAATCTTGGCTTAGTCCTAATAAAATTATTAATCTAATGAGTCCCCCGGGAGGTGTGAGTGCTCAGCTACCCTCTGCATGCACTGCTGCTTCCAGGAGGCAGCTTGAAATTTCATGTTCTTTAACGTTTCACTTAAAAACCAAGTGGAAACCAATGCGAAGGAGCTGAAGGACGGAAAGCCCATGGGTGTAAACAGCTCTGAGCACTAATGTGACAGCTACTGTAGGAGCTGGGAGATGTTTAAGATATAATTACTGTATATTAACGAGATGAGATCCGCACAAAGAGCCTGATGAGCCTGCCAGAGAAATAAACCACAAAGTACTGCCTGGCCTGATTTATTTTTTTTTCCATCGTCATGTTTTAAATGCTCATGCATACTGATTAAAATTTAGGTTGGGGTCTGCAGAGCTGTTGCCAAGTTTTGTCACTCAGGACTTTTTAGATGCTGTAGATTTAACCCCCTGTCTGCCCTTTTGGTGGCCAACTTCCCAGATACTGAGGGCCGATAATATTCTGCCGTGTCCAGCTGAACTGATGCATTCAGACTTCCTAAGGAAAAAGCCTCTTGAGTGCTTCTAAAATATTTATTTATCCAGGAGTCATCTTACTGAATTTACTCTTTGCTCAAACAGGCAGGGCTGTGTTGGCCTGGCATGAGATAATATGTTTGACTCCGCTCTTTCATTCCTACGGAATGATATTTGAGATGCACGGGGTTTTTTCGGGTTTTCTGGAATATCAGGGGAAAATAATTTCAAGTGGAGAGAGAATTTTGCTGAACATCTGGGAGCAAAATGGAAAAAGTTTGATAAATGGCATCTTGCTGACATGTAATAGCAACTAGCTCAGTGAAAGAATCTAGGGCACTGCAAATAAAAGGATTTTCCTTAACTGTGGTTCAGTTGGAAATGTAGCTCCGTGCGTACGCTTGACAGTAACAGATTATTCCGATTGTCAGATTTCAAAAAGCGAGAAAATTCAGACTTAAGTCATGCAGTAATCTTAATTTCAGGAGCAGCCGTGTCTGTGTACCATAGAGATAGACATTTTTTGACTACTTAAGTCAGCAGAGGAGATTCTTGTTCGAAATTTATATCCTACTCAGAGGTTGACTACTATATTAAATATATGGAAATATTTCATGCACTGAGCATGGCATTGTCAGGCTGTGTTGATAACTCAACTGCATAAGTTTAAATTCTTTCAGGTGTTGGCTGTCCAAGTGTTCTTCATTTTAGCCATTTAGTGTTTGAGACACATCAAATTTAAAACTTGCCTGTTATTTTGATTTTATCCATTGCACAGGGGTACCTTTATCCATAAGCTTAAATGCTCTCAAATGAGCCAGAATCTCCTCAGACACACAAGTTTAAACTGGAAGTAACTCAAAGCAGTCAGACTTTGCAAACAGAAATCAAAATTGTGACTTTAAAAACCTCGAGCATACCCAAGATATTTTCCAGAGAACAGACTTGAGCTCTACAGAATTTTTCCCTTGTATTGCTTGATGTCAAATGACATTTTTTTCTTCATGTGCTGTAATTGTCCCTGAAATGTAACAGTGAAACAAACCATTAGCAAAACGCTGAGCTGTCAGGAGCAATCACTGGTTTGGGATCCAAACAGGCTCTTTCCCTGCTCCGAAGGTGCCCGTTGCTGTTTCCTGTAGAGGTTCTTTGTGACACATCCTGCACTTCCAGGGCAATGTTGGAGTTGGGAAGATCTGACCCCTCCCTTCAGCTGCATCTTCTGGTTGCTGCCCCAAGGATCCATCAGTGCTTTTCTTCCAAACCTGAAGCCTCCACTGACTCCAGGGGTCACTGGGAGTGATCCCAACCACTGCAGATCAGCCATAACAAGCAGTGGACAAGAAATTCCATGTCAGCTGCACACCTAAAAATGACTGAAGAGCTCCCCTGTGCTGTACCACAGTGCTCAGGCACAGCAGAAGATGTATGAACCCTTTTTCCCTCTCTATCCTCCTTCACTTGAGAAATGCTTGGCCGAGCAGCCTGAGTTTGCTTCAGGAATATCAATAATAGAATTGGAAGGCTTTGAGAATTGGTAGGGATTGTAGTTGGGTTGGGTGGGTGTTCCCTCCAGCTGCTCCAGAGAGAGGGTTTACTGGGAGCAAACCAACAAGACAAGAGGAAACAGCCTCAATTGTGCCAGGGGAGGTTCAAGTTGGACATCAGGAAAAAATTCTTCACGGAAAGGGTGGTCAGGCATTGGAAGGGGCTGCCCAGCGAGGTGGTGGAGTCACCATCCCTGGAGGTGTGAACATGACACTCAGTTCTTCGGTCTAGTTTACAAGGTAGTGATTGGTCAAGGGTTGGATTCTTGGAGATCTTCCCTATGATCCAAACCACCAGCCACACAGAGGGAGGCAAAAAATTTGAGTGAATTGAATGTAAACTCATAATTAAATTCTGCATTGAGGTTTTTAATTTCCACACCTTTATATGGCACCACAGATGGAGAGTGTTGTGGGCTGTGTTAGACAGGATGATCCGTGGGTACCCAATCCCTGCTGTGCTTGTGACATAGAGGAGCAACAGCAGAGATTCCCAATTGTTATATAGTCATTACATTAAGGTAAATAGATGGGAAAGGTAGTTCCATGTGCCTGAAAATGGAGATCTTTCACTTGGTGAATGGGCTCTGAATGGACCCTGTCCATTGAGGTTCCACTGGGAATGCAGTCCCAGTAATGGGACACTCAAAATGAAGATGCTTATGAATTGTGTCTTTTGTAGCATGAAATGTTAAATTAGCTTGCTGGATTAACAGAGATTCTATCATGTAGTGGTTTATCATATAATCACCTAAAATGTCTGCAGTTTGGCTACACTGAGCTTACTGTCAGTCTGACTGTTTGGAATTATGATTTGTTATGGTCTTTTTCCTCCATATTCACCATAATTGGGATCCTACCCCAAAACCTCAGACATAACGTCAGTAGAAAATATCCTTTGTATAAATACATCCTACACTTTCTGTAAGTAAATCCCTGCTTATTATTTGTGTTGTTATTTTGCACACGTAAAACTGAATGGCTGTAGAGTTGTCTGGATGGCAAAGTGGAGTCGGCTTTTCCAGTAATATTCTTATAAAATGGATCCTGCAGGAGCCTGCAGGAATTCCAAGCAGATAGTGCTGCCTGGATTTTCCCATAGGCCACATTTAAAGTCAAATTAGGTTGTGACATTAAATAACACCATATGGTGTGTTCACTCCCTGCTGCTCCAACTGGAGGCTCGGTGCAGTTCCAGTTTTACAAGAGTTTTACAAGAGTTGATTGATTTTGGGGTGGGTTATGGGTTCTTGGAAGTTAGATGGTCTTGCAAAAAACGTTGGTGTTTGTTTTTTAAAGACCAGAAGTAAAATATTTGCAAGGGCTGTTTGTGTTAATGTAAAACTGGGGAGCTCAGCCTGGATAAAAGGAGGTTCAAGGGGGACCTTCTCATTATCTACAGCTCCATAAAAAGGTTGGAGCCACATGGGGATTGGTTTTTCCTCCCAGGTAACAAGTGACAGGACCAGAGGAAACGGCCTCAAGTTGTGTCAGGGGAGGTTTTGTTTGGATATTGGGAAATTTTCTTCACTGCAAGTGTGATCAGGCATTGGAACAGTCTGCTCAGGGAGGTGGTGGGGTCACCATCCCTGGAAGTGTTCAAAAAATGTGTGGGTGTGGCACCTGAGAATATGATTTAATGATGGTGGTGATGAGTTTGTGGTTGGACTGGGTGATCCTGAGGGTCTTTATGATTCCATTATGTGTATGCAGATGTAATTTTGTCCATCCAAAAGCTGTGTCAGACCTGGTGAGAGCAGAACTTGGAATCAAACTCTCCTTCAAAATGATGAACTTTCGGGGTCTTGTGCAAACTATTTTTGTCCTCCAGGTGATTTTCTTTCTAAGGGGATGCCAAAAGCATCAATGCAAACTATCAAAGCTCCAAAAAGCGCCATTTTCATTGTATCCCCGAACCTTCAAAACCAGAGATTAAAGCACCTGCAGATGCAGCCAGGACATTCCACGCATGACATGCTTTCCAGGGATCCTTTCATTTTGATTGTTCCTTTCTCTTTTTTTAATTACAGTTCTTTGAGGTCCCGTTTGACTCCAACATGAACAGGACAAAAAACAGGCCGCTGGTGCGAGGACAGATCAGGTAAGGAGATGCACACCTGCTCTGGCTCAGAGAAATGAGCTTTTATGTGCTTCCAAGTTTCTCCCCCTCTTCAGATGACGGAAAATAGAACTTACAGACAAAAAAACATAAGGAAGAAACGCACCTCTGTGTTCTTTGCTATTTCTTCGTGTTTGGAGCTTTCATGTGAGGAGTTTGGGCAATCAGCTGTCCTGTAAAATGCTGGCTTTCTCAAGACAGCTGAATTTCCCCTCGTGTTACGTATTTCCTCCTGTGCAATGAGCTGACTGCGTGGTAGCACATGGTTATGTTCCACTGAACTTCTCTTTTGTAACAGTAAATCTTCCAAATTTCCCATCTAAGAACAAACTCAGAAATGTACGTTGTTTTTAGCAGCCACATCTATCTCTTAGATCACAGCTATTCATTTGAAACTCCCAGCAGAGGTATCTACAAATCATTTGCTTTGGTGGTTTGTTAAGGCCCTGTGTTGTCTTGGCCTTTCCTACATGTTTAGCTGGGTGAAAACTCAAAATCGTGGCATCTTCTGAAATTACTGTAAAAAATTGTCATCATTAAATTTATCACTGTCCTTAAGTAAATTCCTCCCCCCTAAATGAGCCCCGCATTAGCAACGGGATTTCCTTTAAAAAAATAAACCCTCTTGATTCCCTGTTTTCTGGATTACGTATCAGCTCAGTCTCTCAAAGGCTGTTTGCCAGCTAGCAAAGCAAAGTGAAAAAGAACATCAAGGAAAAAACCTCTAACTTATTTGCAAACTGAAACTGAAGGCCCAATTCATAAATGATTCAACAAACAATTTTAGTATTGCGTTTCCATGATTTGTGCCAAGGATTATTTATAACAAAATTATGTTTTCCCTTAGGCTTCGGCGAACAGTTGGTCCTATTTATTTCTGTGTTTTATCCATCACCTTTGGAGGACTGAAAAAAATGTGATAGATGAAATTACAAGAAAATTGAGACAAAATAGTAAAGTGAACCTTGGGGGTAAATTCACTCTCTTGGTAAATAGTTAGAGCACTTCAATAAACTTGTTCTGATTTGTTCTCGGAGATGGTGCTAATTACAGATTCCTGAGTTGAGTTAATTTTATTTAAAAACATATTTTAGGGACCACTGCAGTGAGGGCATCTGTTGTACATACAGTAAGTCAGGCTTAATTGTGCAGTTCAGGGGAGCTGCACTTCTGCTCCCTTCCATGTGGTCCTTTAGCCCTGGGAGGAGGAACACTTATTAGGAAGAAAGATGATGGGGGGATTTATTTTTTTAATTCTTTTTTATTTTTATTTTTATCATAGTCTACTAGCGTGGCTTGCAGTGCTTCTGGAGTCAAAAATATAACTGGGAAACTTTCTGTCATCTTTTGATTCAGAGAAAGCCATTTATTTTATGTTTCCAGTGTCCTTAAATGAACTTCACTGCCATCTGAACGCACCACAGACTGACAAACCCGTATTTCATGGATTTTCTTGCTTCTCCCCCCGCTTTCATATTTGCTTTCACCACAAAATGGTAATGTTGGGGACTTTGTGTAATCACTCCTCAATCTATCTACCTGACTGTCAACAGCTAATTTAAAGTTCTTTCAAGTGTCACTTCCCTTGAATAATGCCGCTCTCGCTCCCTGCAGACCGGGGACCACGCGGGCCTTGACTGGGGTTGTTTCTTCTGCCCTGTGCCAGAGGAGAGTAATCCAGTGCAAGTGATCTAACCCTGTTACATTTTGCCACATATTCCCTGGTGTTCCTTGAACTCTTTCCTTCCTGGCTGATTAAATAAAACCCGTAAATGGTTGTGCTAAAACCAGTCGAAACCAGACGAGACAGGGACGGGTAAATAGTACGTAAGAGACTGGGTGTCTTGGCTCTGGGAAGAAATCCAGAGAGCTTGGGGTATGTGCAGAGTTCTTGCCCAAAATTTGTCTGACATTTGAGTTTTGACATTTTCTTCTCTTTAGCCACTTCGTTTCATGAAATATTTGCTGCTCTTTTAATTCCTGCTGCATTACAACATCTGTGCTGTCCAGTGCAAACAAGGCATCATTTTCTGATCCGTCTTCGTTTGCACCGTTTGTAAATATATTGTGATTTCCTTCCTTTTTTTTTTTTTTCTGTCTTTCCTTGCTTTCTGTTTACTTGACACAGTCGTTGTTACAGAAGTGGTCAGTGTGGGTTGCAATTTTTGTCCTGAGCTTGAGATCCCTTTTGGAGAGAGAGAAGGCTGTTAACTCTCCCTGATGTTGGCTCTGCAGCCCCTTGGAAAGGCTTTTGGGGGTGGCTTTGATGTGAGTCTTGCCTACTGAGAAACTGCACTGAGGCCAGGGAGAGTTTTCATAGAGGTTGTGCCATCACAAAGAGAATTCTTAGATGCTTTGAGCTTAGGCCAGGATCAAACTGGTAACCCCCAGAGAGAGGTCCTTGGAGTTACTGAGTCATCCCATCCCAGGATGAGCTGGAATCTCCGTGTTAGATAAGCTAATTCATGGAACTGGCTCCTTAGGAAATGTTAACCTTCTGCAGAGAATTTATTCCCATTTGCAGCCTCAGCCCCAAGTTTGTTTAGGTCTAAGACCAGCTGTCAGTTCTAACTTGCTCCCAGCATTTCTCCTCTTCCTTTCTGCCTGAAGCTTTTAGTGTGAGGAAGCATCAGAAACTCATGTCTCGGGGGGTTCATTTCACTGCAAATCCCCACATCTCAGCGTTCTCTGTGAGTTACTGAGGACTTGCAGTTCCCTTTGGCATCAGTGGGGAACCTGAGTAGCTTTTAAAGGGAAGCTCTGTGGCCAGGGCTGCTCTGTGGGGTGTGGATGTCACCATGGCCCAGGAGGTCTGGCTGGGGACAGTGTCCTTGTCTTACTGGTGACACTCAAGAAGTGTCTCAGCTGGGCAGCTTTGGCCTGTCCATTGCTCCCTGTGAGCCAGGAGGCAGTTCAGCAAAGATCTCTGAAAGGATGGGGTTTGGAAGAGCAATTGTCCTCCATCATTTGTGAAGTTGTCTCCACATTGCATCAGTTTGATGGCTGAAACAATTACTTAGAGGCTCAACTTTCCCCTGCTCTGTGTTTTGTGCCATTTAGCCTGGACAATCCATACAGGCTCTGACACAGAAGGACTCTGCAGAGATGAGACTGCTAAATGTAGGAACTAGAGTACATTTACCTTATTTACCAGCCCCAAACCCACCTCTGGAGCCCTCAGGGAACCTGCTGACACTGTTGCTAGATTTGTGACAAACAGCACCTGATAGTTCATTGACTGCTTGCTTTACAATGTCCTATTTAATTTGTAAGGCTGTGAAAAAACGTTCCCTTTGAGCAATGAGACGTAACCATCCTTATTCTCTATTCAGAGGGTAATCAGAGACATCCTGTTGCAAAAATAACACGAGTAGACCCAAACACAGCACGCCACTGAGCACCATCCATCATTCCTGCCTGCCCACGTGTCCTCCTCCCTCCTCTGACCCCTCAAGTCTTGTTTGGCAATACAAACAGCTTGAGATGTTCTTCATACTTGGGCTGCAGTGTTAAACTCATTGAGTGTATTTGTGTTCTGCATTATAACAACAGCTGATATTGGTTTTCCTGCTATGAACTGGTTTTGTGTGATTGCTGAGGGAAAATTTCATGTGCTCCCACAACCTCAGATTCGACTGGAATGGCAGCAGCTTTTCCTGGTTTCCTGTTGGGTCTGATTTATTCCCTTGCTTTTTAAGGTAATGGATTTAATTTTCCTGCAGATTAATTTAAATAAATCTCTAGTATGAGCTGCAGTAGCTGAGGGAGCTTAACCTGGAGGATGACAAGTGTCCTGCTCCATTATGTTGTACAAAGTGACAGTTTTGATGGCCCAGAACTGCACACACTCCTGTGAAAAAGTGGCTGTTTTATGAACTTAGGGTGCTGCTGGATCTGCTGTGCTCATCACTCATAGAAACGTCATGGTTGTATAGGAACAGTTTTTCATCTGAAAAACACTGAGACCTCAAACAGCCCATTCTAAGTAACCAATTCATGGCCACGTGGACGCTGTTCAGTTCTGCTCCTGTGCTATTTTGCTCCTTGCAGCTGTTTTCTGTACCAAGTCCTTTGGCTTTGGCCTCAGCAGTGGCTGCAGTGGCTGCCTGGGAGTGGGGCTGGAGCTTCTCCCTCACTTCACCTCCAGGTTTCGTGTCACCTGGACCACAGACCATTGCACAGGCAGCCTTAGAGGACGGTCCAGGCTGGAAGGGATCTCAGGAGAGCTCTGGACTGATCTGCTCACAGCCAGGGTTGGCTCCTGGTCTTGTCTCAAAACCCTTCAATATAATTGCTGTAAACTGAAAAAGAGTAGGTTTTTATTAGATATTAGGAAGAAATCCTTCCCTGTAAGGGTGGGCAGGCCCTGGCACAGGTTGCCCAGAGAAGCTGTGGCTGCCCCATCCCTGGGAGTGTCCAAGGGCAGGTTGGGCAGGGCTTGGAGCAACCTGGGCTGGTAGGAGGTGTCCCTGCCCATGGCAGGAGGTGGAACAAGATAAGCTTTACAGTCCCTTCCAAAACAAAACATCCTGGGTTTAAAAATAGCATGCTATGGAATTTAATTATAGTTTCATTATGCAGAATATTTGCACTTAAGCTTGGTTTTCCACATGCATTTAAGTTTATTAACATGGCAGAAGAAGGCACAATACAGATAATGCCTTGGGTGACTCAACAGAAATAATCTTCATGTTGTTTGGTGAGTATTTTTTCCTACAATCCTATTAGCCTCCTCCTTTGGCAATGCCCAGTGTTCTGTCAATGAGCTTCCCACTTGTTATGACCACAGTCACTGGTTATTTGAAATAATGGAGGCAGTAACACTTCTACTTGTTGACATCTCTGAGTGGGGCATTGACTTGACTCAGTTTAAACTCTTGAAGAATTAGACCGAAAATATCTCCTTTGCTAGTAATGTTTCTCACCAAAGGCTTATATTTATGAACTTTAGTTATAACTGCAGCTATATAAGTTGGACATTCAACATGTCAGACTTTATTTACCCAAAAACACTTTGTGGCTCAAAACTAGTTCTGTGCAAAGCTGAGTTTTCCACTCAGTTGCCCGTAGCAGACCTACTGTTAAAAGTGTAACAAAACCAGTCCAGGCTGAAAAAATGTGCGTGCATTTGGAAACAAAATTCCTCCTGTAATCACTGTGGATAACTCCGGGTAATTAGCTTGATTCTTTGCTTGCTAACACTAATGCAAATCAGGAGCGTTCCTACTGATGTTAGTGGAGCTGCCCTGATGTAAGTGAGGGGAAATCCATGTCCTGAGCTTAAGCTGAGACCTGCATTAAGCGTTTCACCAGCCCTGGTTTAAGCCAGTGGTTTAAAACCTCCCCAAGGGTCTTGGTATAACTTTGGGTCCCATTTAGAGCTCAGCCCCGGCTTAGCTGGCGGCTCTGCTCCCTTGGGTGGTCATTTCAGACAGGTTTCCTTCGACTTAAGTTAAAACAAATAAAACAAAAACTCCATAAATCTACAGTTCCTCAAGAATAATCATTTTGAAGGCATCAGATGCGCGTTCCCTGCAGGGGAACATTCTGATATTTTGTTTAGAAAATACCTCATTTTAAAGGGACTGCCCTGAGATCTTTTTGAATGATAAAAATGTTGCTTTTTTCAGTGGGAGGCTTTCCTCTTGTTTAAACAGGGCACAATTCAAAGCAGACACCACCACAGCAGCCTTTTCAAGCATTTTTTTATCCTGCCTGTATTCAGGCTTTATTATTTGAAAACAAGTAAATGCATTCCTTCCCCACCACCACCCTCCTGCCTTCCTTTTTTTTTCCACCCTGTGCTTTCCAGAAGCTGTCATTGCCTGTGTTTGGTAAACAAGAAATTAAAAAGGCAGCTTTATATTTTTGACATGTACAATTGCTTGTAGAAGTGTACTTCTTGCCGTTTGAACAGCGGGGTATATTTTATTTTTTTTCCTGGCACGGCCATGTCACGGAGAGGTGTTGGGGGGGAGAAACCTCGAGGCTGAAACATAGTTTAATGAGAATAAAACCCACATCAAAGGGTGGTCTAATGGAATGATATAATGCTTACTGTGTCACTTTCCCAAAGGGGATATGGATGACAGTACTTATATTTCAATTATCTATTCACTGCCTGCGTGGGATGTTGATTAAATGGTTCTAAGGTATTAGAGGCCTTTTGTAGAATGCACAGAAAAATGGTGATACTGCACATTATCCTCAGATCAAAATGTGTATTAGCAGGAAATTATATAGCTCTAACTACGTGTATATTTTGTTTCTTAGGGCGATAAAAAGGGTTATTTTATTAACTCCACATTTAAATTTGTTTCAGTTGAAATGAAGCAATTGCTGGTTCTCAGCTCGCTCCTGCCTGAGCCTCATTCTGCCACAGCTCAACACAGACATTCCTTTGCAGGCAGCTCTGTTTGGTAAATATAAATCCTGCAGAAACACTTGACCCCTCACGCCTTGCTGCTTTTCAGCTCGGCCCAGGGGCCTTTACCCCCAAATTATTTATCTGAATCTTTAATTGCACGCGGGACAGTTGATAAATCGGAGGACATTGTGCCTGGGCCCACGGTAGGAAACATCCCAGATGCTCATGTATAAAGCAGGAGTCACGGTGCATTTGGCTAAATAGCTGCTCCATCTGCTTGTGGGGAAGGCTGTGGAGAAGTGATACGGGCTCCTAATGGAGTTGTCTTATCCTCTCATGTCAGCTCCTCGCCGGGGGGCAGAGCCCCGGGAGCCAGAGGGATCCCAGCTATTGTGCACTAATCCTGCCATCTTTGTGTCCAAAATGAACAGCCCTCCTGGACACTGATTGGAACCTCTTTCCTCTTTTAACTGACTAGTGATGAGTCATTTGCTCCAAAGGTGATGTTAAAGTGAGTTTTTACAAGCAAGCGAAATGAAAGCTGGAAGCCTGAGATCCTTTCCCCGGCTCAGGGGCAGGGCTCTCCTGATGGCTCTTCTTCCCGTGTTTGTCAAACATTTCAGGTTCATGTTTGTAATTTTTGGCTTAATGCAGTCAAAACCCCAACACTTTGTTCCCTGTATTAGTATTGAACCTTATCTGGTTTAACCACAGCAGCATCATCACTCACCCTGTGCCAAGTGGTGTAGGAAATGTCACCGCTCAACAAGTCCATTATGGAGCTGCCTCTGATTAGAAGCTGCTATACCCTGAGATCTGTTTACAGTAAGTCATGTTAGAAGTGCATTTCTCTTTGTGAAGGACAGAGTTTATCATGTCTCATACAAGTTATAACTTACACGTTATCAGCTTCACGAGTCAGATATAAAAGAGGTTTTTCTTACACTTTAATTAGCTGTGTGAACACAGATGCTTGCTCGCTGGGCTTCGTGACTAGAAAAGCTGCATTCCTGAGGTTGAGATATGTGGAGAACCTCTTTGATATGTTTTATTTAATTTATTTTTTTTTTGCTAGGGATGTAGAATCACAAGGAATATTAAATTATAAATCATGCTGGAAAGGAGTGTGAGCTGCAGTGACTCCTGTCGCTGCCCGTGTGACAGTAATTATGTTCTGTTCATGCACTCTGATGGTAGAGGAAGGGGTTTTTGTTTTGTTTTGTTTTGTTTTTCCACCAAACATTTGTAAAATAAAACTCCTGATGGTAAGTGTAGATAAACTATCAAAATAATTATGCAGAAATCCCAAAATCATATACTCAGAGAATGGCCTGGATTGGAAGGGACCTTAGGGATCATCTTGTTCCAAACCCCCTGCCATGGGCAGGGACACCTTCCACCAGCCCAGGTTGGTCCAAGCCCCGTTCAACCTGGCCTGGGACACTTCCAGGGATGGGGCAGCCACAGCTTCTCTGGGCACCCTGTGCCAGGGCCTGCCCACCCTCACAGGGAACAATTTATTCCTAATATCTAATGTACAATAAATAAATCTAATGTAAACCTCCTGTCAGTGGGAAGCCATTCCCCCTTGTCCTGTCACTCCAGGCCCTTGTAAATAGGCTCTCTTCATGTTTCTTGTCACCCTCTTCAGGTACTGGGAGGTTGCAAATAGGTCTCCTCTTCCCCAGGCTGAACAATCCCAGCTCTCCCAGCCTTCCCTCCCAGCAGAGCTGCTCCAGCCTCTGCCCATCCTGGGGCCTCCTCTGGCCTCTCCCCAGCAGCTCCATGTCCTTGCTGTGCTGCCCCCAGGGCTGGGACAGCTCTGCAGGGGGGTCTCCCCTGGGGGGGCAGAGGGGCAGAATCCCCCCTTCCCTCCTGCCCATGCTGTGGGATCAGCCCAGGGCATGGGGGGTCCTTTGCTGGGGCAGCTCCAGCCTCTCCCCATCAGCACCCCAAAGTCCCTCTCCCCAGCACTGCTCGCGATGTGTTCATTCCCCAGCCTGTAAAACGCAACCCTCCTCCTCACCTCTCAGGTGTGACGTGGCAAAGAGGAGCTTGCTGGGGAGTGTTCACGTGCTGTGGATGGTGCAGAGGAATCTGCAGATGGGCAGGCAGGCTCTGGCTGAGCTTGCAGTTTCTCAGGCTCATTTTCCCCATTGCTCTTCTCATTGCTGCTGTCTAGAGCCTCATCCTCCTCCCACTGCAGACCCTTGCTTATTGTCCTGCTCTCTGTATAGGGAAGCTGTAGGGAATGTATAGGATATATATAGGCTGTAGGGAATAACTTAATTCTTTCATTTTTTGTTGCCCTGGGAGAGCATTTAGTCAGTGCTCATGTGCTGAGATGACTGGGCTATCTTTTTTCTTTTATTTTTCTGATAAACACTCTAGAACTTCAGTTTTCTTCATCTGAATGGATTGAGATTTGGCCTGAGACTTCTTTACCCACTGCTTTCCACACGGCTGAGGGCTCAGCAGAAGCACATGTTAGATTTAATCACTGTAAATCACAGAAAAATGTTTCTGCAGAGACCATATTATCCATCCTGTTTGTCAACTGGTGTCTGGCTCTTAAACAAAGAGAGACGTGAGATTTTGAAGGAAAATGAATGGATCACTTAACTGCCATGTTGTAAGGTTAGGTTTGTTAGGTTAAAGAGGAGGATTTAGTTTAAATATTATGGGGGACATTTTTCAAATTTACTGTAGGTTTGTCTTGTAAGCACTTAAAAAAAATATTTACATTTTCGTGACTGCAGGGAAGCTGTGAATATTATTATTCACCCTTTCACTCCTACCTAACAAAGCCATATACCAAGGAGTGTGTTGATGCTCTGCAGGGTTGCTCAGGGTTGTTATGATTAACATTCTGGTGTGGATAACAAGTGTAATAAGAGCATAAACATTTTGTAAGTACAGGTCCTTTTCATCTGTAATTTTTTACTTCCAAGTGAAGTGAGGAGGCCAAATTGGAGCCTCTGCTTAATAGCAAAGGGCAGCATAAAAAGTTTTATTTCTGTCTGAACGTGGTGTTTGTGAACTGCAAGTCTCCTGGGGCGTGCTGGGCTATCTCATCCCAAAGCTGGGGTGCTTTGGGATCAGTCCTCAGGGCAGGCTCCTGAACCCATGAGCCATGGAAAACCAGATCCTGCTATCATTTGCATGGAGGTAAACTGGTCAAAATGGGAGCAGGGGAGACGTGTAGGAGAAAGCTCCACGCTGAGGGTGGGACTCCTGATTTCTCTTTCTTTGGCTGAGTTGAAATTCCTTTTCCCTCGTCTTGGCATCCACGTGGAAACTTTCACCAGAATCGATCAAGCCAATTTTGATTTACTCAAGCATAAAAAAGAGAGATGTGTCCCTTTCAAGATGGAATGATTCTTTTAAATCAGCCGTGTTTGCTTATGAGAGTTTTAAAGCCACTTGCTCTGGCAAGGGAGACAGACCATCTGCAGCTCAGGGTCCTGAGTGAGGGGAACTACTTGGCCCCAATTTGGTTAAAATACAGTGTTGATTGTGCTTTTATACAACAGTGATACACACAGGGAGCGCTCCACGCTTGGGTTGTTTCTTCTTTGGGAGAGAAATTAATTGACAGAGACAGGTAATATTTTGTCCTGGTCTGTGTTTATTTATGCTAAGTACACTTCTGAGCAGGTATATTTGGTAGCAAATCCCGAGCTGGCTGGCAATTTAGAGCCAAAACCCCAAAAGGCGACTCCACAATGAGACTCAGCCAGTGATACGTGTTTATCCATCCCTGAGCTGCCTTTATGCCCAGTTCTCACTGCGTGACATTCCTTGGGAGATTCAGACATCACTCACTGAATCCTTCCCTGTGTCCCTGTGGATGGTCTCCTCTCTCCTCTTAACACTGAGTTCCTGCTCAGCTCAGATTTTATCGTACAGTTTGGGTTTAGAGCTTTTCCACTCTTTTCCTCACTATTTGTTTTTTTTTCCACATTTGCAGAAAAGGACTGTCCAGTCTGAGATATCTTTGTCATAGTTATTACCAGAAACCAAATCACAAAAAGCCACGTACAAAACCCAAAAATAGGCAGAACTGCAACGATTTTATTCTGGTAATCTTAAAAACTGTGGTGTTACACCCGGTTAAAAAGGGATTTGATAGAAAATTCAGTGCTTGCAATACATGTAGAGCCTGATCTGCCACAGCAACATGTTTTTGGGGATGAGGTACCAGACACTGACAGAATGTAGATACTACTCCTTAACCTGTGAAGGCAAAGTTAAATAATTCATTAAGAAAAAAAAAAAGACTTGACAAAGCTTCCCATTTGTTTGCACCTCCTTAAGGACATCTTGTCTGTCTGCAGTGGTAAATGATAGACAAGCTGTATTTTCATATTTGCAGTTGATGAGGAAAAATTGAATTCCCAATTAAAAGTGTAATTTAGTTTCACATTTTAGTTTTAAACTACATCATCCTTCATCCCTTGTCATGACTCATGTACTTTCTTGCGTGACTGAAAGAGAATAAATGAATATCTATTAAGCTCTTTCTTGACATTTTTCCCTTAAAGTTACTTCCATTTTAGCTCATTGATAGGTATTATTCAGTTTAATATAAATCTAGGACTTTAAGCCTCAATCAGCAGGTTCTTGGGCTTTTCATAATGCTCAGCCACAATGTACTTGTGAAAGAGAATATCAAAAGTGAGAGTGTGAATTGCTTGTGTTTAGTAAAGCTTCTGACTGATGCTGAATCAGAAATACAGAAAAGAAATAAAGGTCTGCCAATACGCCCATTCTGCCAATGTTAAAGCTATTTTTTTCCTGTTAGCTGGAAAGAAATGTCTCCTTGAGACTAATCCAACCTGTAATTGAAAGTTAGAGTTGAATGTAAAAATATTTTGCTTTGAGTCCTTAAAAACTGCTGCCTCAAAACTCTACTAATTAGGGGTCATAATGGATTACAGAATTCCAGAATGGTTTGGATTGGGAGGGACCTTAAAGATCATCTACTTGCAACCTCCCTGCCATGGGCAGCGATGCCACCCACCACATCAGGTCATGGTGTAACCACTTGGATTTAAAATTTCACATCAGAATGTGAGTGGTTTTTTACCAGGTACATCCCAAGTCTGTCTATACAGCTCTTTTGGAGTTTTATCTATTGTTTTGCAAAAGGAAAAAATTAGAATAATTTTAGTAAAGCCATCAGTGATGAAGCTGATCCAGGCAAGGTTGTTCCAGTTTCAGTTCCCATTGGTAGTGTTGTTACTACCATAGAACTTTTACAGCTGACAGTGGTCATGAGTGTGGGTTTTATTACTAAATATATAAATACGCAGCCTGAAAGGATTTGTGTGGAAAGTTAAAATTTAATTTCAGAGTTGGGAGATTGCCATCATTCAGCGTTCTGCCGTGATTACTGATTGCTTTTGAATGCTTTAGGCTTAGAAGCTGCAGGAGGGGATTTTTTAACCTTCCATCAGAAATAATTTCAGGGATGCTACCGGTGCTATTTGGGGCAAAATGTGCCTTTTCCAGCTTTCTGGCTCCTGTTTTGCAGTCAGCTGATGTGGTGGCACTTGTGCCAGCAGACAACCCCACTGCTGGTTCCAGGCATGTGTCCATGGGGGAAGCAGGGCTGGAAATCACACAAATGCAGTCCAGATGTGTGCTGAAAGGAGATGGCCCTGCATCCCTGTTATCTGAGTTATGGGGGCAGGAAAAGCTTCTGTAGAGCCTTCATAACATCCTTGGCTCCTTGTGTCTCTTCCAAATGGGATGGCATTGCCTGCTCTACTCCTGCGGTTGATGGCATTCCCTAATTTTCTTGGTAGATCTCTAAAAGCTGCTGAGGAGGGCCCAGCAGCTCTTGAGTGCTGACCTTAAAAAAATAAATACAAGTTTTAAAAAACCCCTTGGCTGATGCTCCTCTGTCTGAGGGAGGTGCCCAAGTCGTAGCTCAGCATGACAGTCGTGGTGACCACAGGCTCAGCTCCCGCCCAGGGACTTGTTTTTGGCAACTCCTAGTGTTGCCTGGCTGCAGGAATTGAGGAGATGCCAGGAGATGAGCAAAACTAAATCAACAGCTGTGGAGAATGATGATTTTCTGCACGAGGTTATGTGGGAATCTCCATGGACATCCTCTCCTCTTCCTGACCGTGGGCTCCTCCGGCCACGGAAACCTTCAAAGGGGTGGGACTTGCTTTGTGTAACCTCTCCTTGCTCTTGGAAAAATGTGAAACCTTCAGGGTGATGCTTTTGTCTGAGTTTGTAAGTGGCTTCAAAAGCCTTAAGAACTTACAGCTGACCTGGAAAAAATTAGGAAGAAGAGGAGGGGGCTTCCTCCAGCAGCCTTGTACTGACGAGTAGTCTGGGGACATTTTTAGTACCTACAGATTCCAGAAATAATAAGCAACTTATGATGCTTCCTCCCGAAATCTGATTTTAATTATGGCTTTGGAACAGCATTCATGCACTGGACTCGTATCTCAGCCTGTGATGGTGAAATGCAGTTGCAGATGAGAATCACACTTGTGTTCTTTGTCTGCCAAATACCTTCTCCCGAGCTCCCGCTCCTTCCAGCCCGTCTGTGCGCGAGCCTGGTGCAGGCTGTTCCTCTTCTTACTGCAACAAATTGTTTTGACACTATATGCAGATGGAATTTGAGCCCAGAGTAGCAATATTGAGATTAATCTGAGCCGTCAGTCCCACCTCTATTGTCTCACACTGTTTACCTGCCACAGTGGAAGATGCCCAAGTCAGGAATAATTCAGGACCGTTTCCATGGATGAGTGTGGGGAGGAAGTGGATGGCACAGAAAACTCACCAAAAACCAGACCCACCTTTAATCTCATGAAAAAATAAGTACATTGCAGTTTAATTAAAGGGCAGAGTCTGTGCTGAGTATTTGGTCTTACTGAAATCCCATGCAGAGGAATGCAAGGGTACATATTTGACTTCATTTGGATGGGGAAATGACTAAATAAAGTTGCTTCTCTTCCCATCCTCCTTCTCCCCCCCAGCTCATGCCTGGATTCATCCTTCACCAATCCTGTCCTGCTTATTTTAGATCATCACCCTGCATTTGTCAGAAGGGATCCCTGGCCCTGTGGCCCGAGGGACAGTTGTCAATAATAATGAGATCTAATACAGAATAATCAGCCGGGAATTTGAAGGTTCCAATCCATTAAGGTATTCCGGGCATGCTGCAGCTAAACAAAAGAGCGTTGTTGTTTGGGGTTTTTTACTTTGCCCTTTTAGAAGTGGGTGACGTGTCTATAAAAGGTTTCTGACAGACAGGGAGAAGACAGGATTTGTTTTATTACCTTTTGTATTAGGCTTTGAATCTAATTTTCAAATATAAGCACTTATGCTTCACCTGAAAAACATGCAGCCAGTCTTAAATGGACACTTACATTCAGGCTTGTGCTTTTATGTAAATATGTTTGGCGTGCCCAGTTTCCCATTAACACAAGGTCACAAATTAAGTTTCTTATGTATTTACATAACATCCGAACATGAATTGCACACAACTGCTGATTGCATGAATGTACCTATTCAGGATTCATATGGGCTTTGTGTCTGCATTTGTATGTGAGTGTCAATCTATTCACAGGGATAGTCGAAGCATTAGATGCTGATACAGGAATTTTCCATATTTCTAAATATTGATAGGTTTTAAGAGGGAATTGTGTCTTCTCTCTGATTGTTTTTTCGAAAAAGGAAAAATTCCTTAAACTTTTTCCCCCTTTCTACCACTGTTCTTTAAATTGTAGTTCAAAGTCTGCTTTGCCAGTCATCTTCACTAAGTGTTTTGCCAAAGACAGAACAGTAAAGCCTGTGTAGTAGTGCCACTATTGATCTTTAGAGACATTAAGTTTGCTAATGCTGCTGTGAAATAGGTAAAATAGTACATTAATTTTATAGATGGGCAAATGCTTTAATTTGTTTTTCCCTCTCAATTTTTCCATGTAAGGCTGTGAGTCAATAAGTACCATTATCCATGGCTCTGGAGCCTATTAAATAAATATATTTCCTGCACATGTGTGTAAGATCATTATTTATGTATAACCAGAACATCTGTAAGTGGCAACTAGATTGGAGATTATTTTATTGCACGTGAATTAAAATAGGCTGCTGCATTTTGCAGTCTCCTGACTCCTCTGGATGAGGGTCCATGTGGATGCCTCATGGTCATGTGTGCAGGGGACACCTGAATAGCACCCACATGGAATTCCTCCTGCCTGCTCCTGATCCCTCCAGCAGCTCCTGGTTGTCCTTGACCAACAGCATCTCTCCAGACACTTCTGTGTCAGCAGAAGTTTTGAGTTGAATGAAAAGACACCTGGATCTCTTTCTCCTCCTCTTGGATGCTCTCAGTGGAGTGTGACTGGGGAGGGATTGTCTTGGGCAAACTTTTTGGGAGGAAAATGACAACGTATTTTCCCTGGATCAAGAAAGGTTTGATTATTCACAAGTCAAGCTGATGTTCTCAAAATCTTTTAGTTGAAGGTGGATGTCTTTTACTAGTGTTGTTAGGCAGACTGGCATTTTCATTCCCAGTCGGGAAGAAGGAGGCAGAAGTACCAGGTTCTGGTTTTCCTTTAGGAGGTGCCCTCTGTGTAACATTCTGGGTATTTTAGAGTTGAAATTTGAAGGGAACTCGTTTGGCACTTGTAGTATTTTTCCAAAGTCTGATTTTAATCAGCCAAATAACTGAAACCAACTCCTCCCAAGAATCCATCATAAAACCTAGTTTCTTACTCAAGATGTTTGCTTTCTGAGCTAGCTCCTTGGCCAATTTTCCAATGGAAGATTGCATTCTTTTCCCATGGGAGCGATTCCCTCGGCATAAGTGAACGCCCAAGTGAAATGAGGCGTGTGGACCAGCATCTGTCACCAGCCTGCACTTCCTGCGTGGGATGGTTTAAGGATGGAGGAAACCAGCAGAGATCCCTCAGCCACTCGGGGCCACCACGTGAGGATTCCCTGGCACTGGGGTAGCCAAGGCTCCTGTGGTGCTGGCATGGGGGTGTGGTGGAACTGTCTGGGCATCAGGCGTTGGGGCAAAGCCAGTGAGAGCCTTTCTCCTGCTCCAGGAGAAGATCCTGGTCTCCTGTGCTCCCTGGGTGACATGTGGGCAGCCATGGGGCATTCATCGAATCAGTCAGCCTCGCCCCACCTAGCTGAGTATTGGCAGACCTAATGTGAGCATGGGGGGGGTGATAATGGTCCCTAGGAGACATAAACTAGGAAAAATCAGAATACCCCTTAAACTGCTGTGATTTCAACCTAGGCTCAGTCTTGTCTTCTGAAAATGCTGGGAGTCAGTGAAGCAGGAAGAGCAGCACCAGTGACTGAAATCTCACTACATTTTTGTCAAATATTCTCTTTCCCAGTGAGGAGTTGCTTATGCTTCTTCTAGACCTTATAAACATGACACACTTTCATGACAGTGATTTGAATTCTCCTCTACCTCATGTCTCACCCTGAAAGCAAACTCCTAATTTCTGATGGAAGTGACTTCATCATGCCAAATGGTATTTTAAGGGGCAGAAATAACAAAGCTGAATCATCAGATCACCGTTTGACTTTCTAATCTCACTCAGAGTTTTAGGGGCAGGCCCCTGCAAGACAGACAATCACTCTTCTTTGTTAAGGAAACACTGGAGAGAAGTAGAAATTGTGATGCTTTCAGAATGTCTAAAGGTAAAATAGTTCAACAGCTTATGAAGAACAGCCCCACTGACTCGATGTCCTCCCCTGCAAGTGTTAGGACTGTTACAGACATGAGACTGCCTCAGACTGCCCAGAGAAGCTGTGGCTGCCCCATCCCTGGGAGTGTCCAAGGCCAGGTTGGACAGGGCTTGGAGCAACCTGGGCTGGTGGAAGGTGTCCCTGCCTGTGGGACTGAGATGAGCCCAACCATTCTGTGATTCTATGATGACATGCTGTGCCTCCAGGAACTTCCCCTGAAGAGGCAAAAAGGTAGAAACCAAGAAACAAAGATGTGTTCTCATCCACCAGGAACAGAACAACTTTTTTTGAAGGTCTTGGCCATATAACTTCACCCTTCCCTTTTGATAAAGCCTTATTTTTAAAAGGTGTGTTTTTCTGAGCCTTGGTTGGACATGAAGGCACCAAACATCTGGGATGGGGGCTGGCACCACAGGCCTGCAGGGAATTGATGTGGGAGAGAGAGGCAAAGCTGGGTTCTGCCATGGCTTTGCTCTCCCAGCCTTCACCCTCCCATGCCATAAGAGACATGAAGGGCTGGTGCCTGCTCATGGTGTGTAGTGTTCATTTGAACTTGAGACGTGCAGATAAGTCTTCACTCTTGATTAGTGAGAAAAGTGCTCGTTGCATTAGATCAAACTGTGCCCCCATTTGTGTCGGTGAGCCCCGCGGGGCAGACGTGGGCAGCCCGGCCCCGCGGGGTCACGCTGGTCTTTTGTCGCCTCGAGAGGGTATTGTGTGAATCTGGTGTTTACTGTCTGACTGTATTTTATTCAGGAATCAGTCAAGATAGATTTGTTTAACCAAGTCCAGTCAGGCTTTCACTACGGAGGGGCAACATCTACAAAAGCGCTGCGGTGTTTGTAGCGGGCGTTGGGACCGATGGCGGGGCAGGTTGTGCTTTGCTGCCTTTCTGCAAAACAGCACCACGAGCTGCAGAACCAGAGGGCTCCTTTCCTGGAAACAGCCTCAAATTTTATACATCTCATTGTCAGTGGATGGCAACAACATTCCCTCTCTCTACCCCTGATGTTTTAGTAGCACCACTGAGTGGAAACCTTCTCTGTGCGTGCTCCATTACCTGGAATCTGGTGATGGTTTGGAAAAGCTGGATAAAATGACTTAGTCAATTTAATTTAAATTGAAGGCAGATCTTTAGCATGACATTTGCTCGTTTAGTTCTTCCAGGTATTATTTAGGATCTCTGTACCATACCGGCTCAACAAAGGTCTCAAATATCAAAATTCGAATGGTAGGATTTTTTTTGCCGATAAAACTCTCATAAAATTCATCCCCAGCAGCAAATTTTTATTATGAGGGTCGGAGCAGTGCTGGCAACACGTATTTTAGGGTTAAGGATTTGGCCAGAGGGCAGAGTGATTGTAGAACACAAAGGCTGCATGGTTTTCAATTAGACAAGAGGTGTAAAGCTGAACTTCACGCAGAGACCTTTGTTGCAAACACACATATTTTCTGCTCTTACGTGGATGGCTACCAGTGTGTGTTTACCCACATGGGTTATTAAGTGCCACTCATTTAATGGCATTTTCCTCCCTTCCAGAGGTCTCCCACCCCACATTATTCCTTAGAGGCTTTCAGTTCTCCCTTCCCCATCATCCCAAGCACATCTGAGGAGATCCCCACCAGCAGCAAACACATTTATCTGGCACAAGGGGTCACAACTAAAGCTTCCTTAGGGCTGTGTCGTGGTGCTGCCTGTTTGGTAGCCAAACAAAAAATCCTTGTTTTCCCTGTTTGGATGTTTATTGTGGACTTTATTAGCAGAGGTTTACATAGCTCCAGCCTCTTTCTGTCAGATTCTAACAGGAGCTTCCAACCTTCCCTCAGCTCTCAGCTGATCTGCAGTAGAAAGCCACAGAAATAATCTGCATCTCTGTTGTTCGCTGCTTTTGGCCAAACCTAAAATATCTTCAGTTAATTCCAGTCCTACTTAGAAGATAATCAGTTTTGATTCTGTTGCCAGCACTGCTTTGGTGTGCTCCCCCTGCTCAGCACAGTGCATCAGCTAAATGGGAGTGCAGAACATTCAGGGTTTTTTTGCAGTAGAGCCAAAAAATACTTTATTCCTGTTGATGTAATTTTGAAATGATTGAATGTACTCTTTTTCTCATAAATGCTTCCTAATTTTGTGTCTAACGCTGTTGCGTTTCGAAGGATCCCTTGGATAGCTGCAATCAGTTAAAAATATGACAAGCTCCAACCATTTGCATTTACTCTAAACTTTTTCCAGAGGTTAAAATTTAGTAAAATTAAAATGAAGGAGGAAAATCTGCTGGAAGCACCAGTTCTCCATTTATTTCGTGAACACGGTGATTACAAGATTAAGAATCACCTCCCTTGCAGAGCTGTAGCAAGACTGGCTTAACTTTTGAGAAAGCCTTTTCTTCTTGGGGGTTCAAATGGGAAAATTTGGGCTGGGTGAGTGGAAAAAAAAAAAAAAAAAACAAACCAAAAATTCAATCTTGATTTTTGGGAGCAGGTAAAAGGAGTGGGACAGCAGTCATTCTCTAAGACACTAAACCTGCTTGTGTGTCCATCCCTCTCCCCCCAGCCCCCTGCTCGCCGTCTGCTTCGCTGCCTCCTGTGGAGTGCCAGGGATTGCCCTGCTGACTCTGGGAGTGAACCCTCTCACTGGGGCCCTGGGAGCCTTCAACATCTTCCTCTACACGTGCTGTTACACACCCATGAAGAGGATGAGCATTGCCAACACGTGGGTAGGAGCTGTGGTGGGGGCCATTCCCCCCGTCATGGGCTGGACTGCGGCTACTGGGAGCCTGGATGCTGGTGAGTATAATAAATCTCTTCCATCAGGGTGAGTGGTTGTCAGGATAATTAAAAAAATCCTCCTCAAAAAGCAGCAGACTTTGTTCTCTATGCTTGTCGACCTGACCAGGCCAGGTTGGACAAGGCTTGGAGCAACCTGAAGGTGTCCCTGCCTATGGCAGGGGTTGGAACGAGATGAGCTTTAAGGTCCCTTCCAGTCCAAACCATCCCATGATCCTGTAGTGGTGCTTCAGAAGCAGATAAATTCTGGTAAATTCTCCTCACGAGGGTGTTTCAGGGCAAACCTGAGTTGATAAAGCAGCATGTCCTGTTGGATGTGTGTTTAGACCATCTTAAAAAATAATCTAGAAGGAAAATAGCGTCTTATGTGTTCACATGGAAGAAAATGTTACATAATTTCAGGATTAAAAGCATATCCAGTAAGATCCAACTTACAAGGAACTTTCAGCTGGAAAATTCCCAGATGCATTTATTACTGTCTTTCCACAAGCCAGAAAATGTCCTGGGAAGATTAATTTATTGGTGTATTTCTTAATTGCCCATTGCTGTACTCTAAGTTATAAATGTTCCTTCCCTCCTCCTTGAAAAGCAAACGAATATTTCTATTTTAGTAACTGTGAACCATTTTTACATCCCTTGTAAAACAGTGATCTCTTCAGCAGCTCAACTCTGACACAATCAGGGCTTGTTTTTCCTGCCAGCTAGAAACCTAAGAATCAAAGTGGCTCCACAAACTTACAGTCTGAAGAAACTAATGAAGTACAATTAATAGGTCTGTTAAGAATTGCTTTAGCACACACTCATCCTACAGTGGGGCATATTTAAGGCTTGAATAATACTTTCAACAGGAAGGCTTTTAACCAGAAATTATCAGAACTGGTGCAAAGTCTGTTCTTTATGCACTTCCTAATAAAAGTCAGTCTGAATTGGCTTTGTTTTGGCTTTGTGTTCCCATACAGGTCTAACCCAGAGTTAGGATGAAAGCTGGTGTGGGGCTTTTTTCCAGCACGTGTGCTACTTCTGCTTAGGTTGGACTTGATGATCTTGAAGGTCTTTTCCAACTGTAACTGTTCTGTAATTGTACAGAATTAATTAAAAGCACAAAATGAATATTTTTAACCTTTAATGACCTTTAAATGACCTTTATCATTCTGACTGCAGATGCTTGACCTTGGATCTAACTTTGCTTAGGGATTTCTGTGTTGCTTTTGGCATCACACTGCAGAGTTGGTGTCCAAGGATGTTTCTCACCTGCCTGTGCTTGACCTGCACAGTCCAGCCTGCAGGAGCTGAGAGCTGCATCTCACCAAAAGCCCTTGCTGTGGTGCTGCAGTGAAAGCCCAGCACGTTAAGTTGGCCCTGATTTTCATGATCTTTAATTTGCCAAGTTCCAACTTGCTCTTTGAGACCGAATTCACAGAGAGCTGAGCTGTCCCTGTGCAGCAGCAGGGAGCACCCCTGGTGTCCCAAGGGAGCTGTTCCTCTCTAATTTGCACTGAGTTGTGGTTGTGTGTCCCTGTGCCAGCTCTGCTGTGGAGGGGCTGATCTCTGGCAATGATTGCATCAGTGGAAGATGATAACTTTTAAACCACCCAAGCAGACTTTGCCAGGACACGATAATCTGTGCTGGTGTGTTCCCAGTGTGTTCTGGGGACCCAAAACTCCCAGTGTGTGTGAGGGAGGGCAGATACAGAAAGAAATGTTATTGAATTGACATTGGTCTATGTAATGGAGCACACCTGGGGAGAGCCCTGAAAACAGGGACTGGAATGTAACATTGTAGTGCATTTCAGTATTAAAAGAAAAAGGGGAAAAACCCCCAAACTTAAACAAACAAACAAACAAAACCCAAAAGCCACAAACACCTTTAAAGAGAAAATAAATAAATACAAGAAAAGGATGGCAATGTAGACTGTGATTTTCAGTGTTAAGCATTCACTTACTGTGCCCAGCAGTACCATATCCATGTGGAATACGGGGGTGCATCCATGTGCATCCATACACACCATGCAGACCTGAGCCCCTTCCCTAACCAGGCTGCCCACAGTTGTTGAACTCATTAATAATGTGTAATTAGTGTGGAGACCTAACCTAGTTTTAGGTAGAGGTGTGAAAATGCATTTGCACCTCGTTTAAAAAAGAAAACAAACAAAAAAAAAGATCATTCCACTGGGTAACAAAGAGGAATGTGAAGGAAGGGAGGCAGGAAACTAATGAGAAGGAAGGTTCTCACCACTTAACTGGTGGTTTTTTGAGTTTACATTTTCCTGTGGATTTTCTCTCCTTGTAATCTTCTCACAGCAGCCACATTGTCGTACATGTTGCTGGTCGTAGGGAAAACAATATTTAAGTGTAGCCCTTTCATTACCCTTTGAGGGGGAGCCAAGTGTTCCACCGTTTGTGGTGCCCTTGGACAGCTGTGCCTGCTCCCTCCAGGAGCTCCACATGTGGCTCGAAGGTGCTGCTGCAAGATCCTCCTGTCCTTTCAGAGAGTGGGAGATGGTTCCTAGTTATCTCAGACTGGAGCTGTAATTTGTCCTCATTTTCTTGATAACTTTTCTGTTTCAAAGATGAATATCTTGGCAGTTTCTTGCATAAGAAACAAATATCACATATTTGCAGATAAAAATCGGGGATCCTCAAATTTCCAGTGCTGCAAGTGCTATAATTTATAGAATCATCATGGAATCATAGAATGGTTTGGGTTGAAAGGGACCTTAAAGACCATCCAGTTCCAGCCCCTGCCATGGGCAGGGACACCTTCCACTAGCCCAGGTTGCTCCAAGCCCCATCCAGCCTGGCCTTGGACACTCCCAGGGATGGGGCAGCCACAGCATCTCTGCCCAACCTGTGCCAGGGCCTGCCCACCCTCTCAGTAATTTCTTATACTATATATCTTTGGCAGATCTCATGGAATTGCCAGGAATTCCTGCTTCCACTTCTGCCCCAATAAGTAACTTTAATTATATGCCCTTAAGCCTGATTGAACATCTCACCCCCAACCCTGGATTTTGTGCCAAAGTAACTTAGGGAAAACCTCCCATTTCAAAACCAAAAGATAAGGTTATCTCTGGGAAGATGTGGAATTCTTTGTTGTGGGTTTGGGGGGCTTTTGTGTTTTTTTTTAATGGCAGCTGTTTGAAACTGATGAAAGATCAGGAATGTTAACATTTCCTCACTGGGGGAGCGAGTGCAGGTGAGACGGTCAGAGGTGCGTGATAAATGTAATTTATCACATGGATATCACTGCCACAGATCTGGGCTATTTATGCAGAACTGAACTGCCCGCCTGTGATTTGCAGTAACACATTTGCTTCCTTGAAAGCAGATTGCTCCTTGGTGGGACTATTTGTTTCTGAAGAAATTTGTTTTTCTAGTAAATAGAGACACCCTCAAATTATTTTACAAGGGAAGGACTAGCAGGAAAATAGTGAAATTCGCTTAAAGCCTTAAGTGATTGCATAGAGACAGGAAGAGAGGTAAAGCTTGGCAGTGTGTCCTGTGCTGGATCCCCCTCCTGGTGGGATCCGTGCTCAGGAGAGCTCCTGGCTCTGCCATGATGCTGCTGAGCCTTGTGCATAGGGATCCTCAGGAAGAAACAGCTGGGTTTTTTGGCATATGAGAAGCACAGTATATACATGCTTTACATTAGTCTTGTGTTGCTGGTCTTCCTCCCCAGACTAATGTCACAGCTTCCTTGTTAGAGGTGTTTGTTGTCCATTTAAACTTGTTTTTTCTAAGTTAGCAGAAAAACAGCATCTGGGATAAATGTCCCCAGAGACCTCAGTCTATATTTTGCCTTATGTATTTTCTTAGAATCATAGAGTCATAGAATGGTTTGGGTTGGGACTTTAAAGCTCATCTCATTCCAATCCTCTGCCATGGGCAGGGCCACCTCCCACCAGCCCAGGTTGCTCCAAGCCCTGTCCAACCTGCCCTTGGACACTTCCAGGGATGGGGCAGCCACAGCTTCTCTGGGCACCCTGTGCCAGGGTCCCACCACTCTCACAGGGAACAATTTCTTCTGTATATCTAATCTAAAGTTCCCCTCTCTCAGTTTGAACCCATTCCCCCTTGTCCTGGCACTACAGTTCCTGATGCAGAGTCCATCTCCAGCCTTTTGGTTTGTTTTCCAGGATCCTCATATCCTGGAAGGTGCTGTGATGTCTCCACGTAGCTTTGTCCTCTCCAGGCTGAACACCCCCAGCTCTCTCAGCCTGTCTCTGCAGTGGAGGTGCTGTCCCCTTATCAACTTCATGGCCTGCTCTGAACTTGCTCCAACAGTCTCACCTTCTGTTGGGGCCACCAGAACTTTTGCCCTCCTCGCCCCAGCCATCCCTTTGGCTGCATCCCAGCCGGCGAGCGGGATCAGGGCTGGGGGGAGCACAGCAATTTGGTGCCACCAGAGTTCATACAAACCACCCAGCGAGATGGAAGTGACAAGCAGGGCTCCTCAGCCTAATGTGCTTATCAGTTAAGGGGATTTATTCGGAGTAGGTGGCGGTGGCGGAGCAGATAAAGGGCCCTGGGAGCACAGCAGACACTGCAGAGCCGTGGTGGCCCAGGAGCCATAGGTATTACTGCACCAAAGAATGTTTATCTCAAGAGACTGTTTAGTTTATCTCAGATGCTCCACTTCTGGTCTCGCTTTCCTGAAAGACATCTTGTACTGATTTTCTTTCATTTTCAGAAATTTAAATAATTCCTCAGGCTATGGAATTTATAGACTCAGTATCAATTGTAATCATGTGGAGGCTGATTTTTAAATTGCCTTTACTTTGTAATTCAAATTGTGTTGTATGGTAGACATTAATTATGTCAGCCAACATCTATTTACAAAAGGGGATTTAAAAACGGGCAGTTCTTATCAGCTAGTGACATTTGGCAGATGGATGGTTTCAGTAACAAAAAAAAAAAAAACAGAATAGGGAAAAGGGGGGGCCTGTGCCCAACCTGTCAATGGCTGGAGTCTCTCATACCTTCCCTGGTGGAGCACTTGTCTGCCAGGAGGAGGGAGAGCAAAACAACAGCTTAATTGCATGCAAAATAAGCTTTGAGATCTTTGTGTCCCTTCCAGTTAAGCACTTGGAGCTTTCAAAGCCCCTTGATGTGGGAGCAGGTCTGGAGCCAGCGCCGGAGCGGGGCAGCTCCAGCAGAGGAGGCTCCGGCTATAAACTCCCTCTAGGAAACTCAGCTTTTCAGGGTTTCACTTCTCAGATGAAAGACAGCAGAATTTGTGGTCTGTTCCAGAGGAAACAGAGATATTCATGTCACTGACATATGAGAATTGGAGCTGGGGGCCCAGGAGTGTGCTTTGTGGGGGTAGAAACTGTAAAAAATGAGGTAGAGGGACAATACTAGTGAGCAGCTGGTCTGAATTTAGGACAAAAGCCAGTGGGCTATTTCTTTCCCCCTTTCCATCTTCTCAAGAGACAAAAGAAATGGCAGTTCCACCGCTGGGGCACCTGGGGACTGACCCCACGAGTTCACAGGCAACGTGCCCTTGCCCGGTTGTCTACCCCATGCGTGGCTGATGGGGCACAGGGAGGAGATGGGCTGTGTGACAGCCCCTGAGCCCCTGTGTGTGTGACACAACACCCACAGGGAATTCAGGGCAGGGGGGTCTGCAGGAGGGGCTCCCACCCTCAGGCTTGTGGAAGCCCCGGTGGAGCCTGGAAGGGGTGGCTGATGAGGAGCCCCTGTGCAGCTCTGCAGGTTTGGAATCCTCTGCTGAGTCTGGTCCTTTGGCAAATACCTCCTAAACATATTTTCACAAGACTGTATTTTCATCTTACCCAACAGGCTCTTTTTTTTATGGCATCTGTTGCTGGGGTGAGCTAAGGCGAGTTCTGTACGGCGGTGTTGTTTTCCTCAGCCTTGCCTGTGTAAATGAAAGGTGTTTCCCTGCGAGGCTTTTGGCTGCAATAACCTGCTGTGTGTCACACCAGGCGTGCGAATGCCTGTGTGTACCCGTGTGCACGCAGCTTTCCTCTGTGTGGCGAGCCTACCTGGGGACATCTGGCTTCCTCCTGTCAGAGGCAGCGGCCGGGAACACTCCCTCGAGGTGAAAAACCCCACAGCCAACTTCATTTCCTATTCCTGCTGGACACCGAGGATCATCCCTTTGTTTTGCAGACAAGCCAAACACACGGCCAACATCCCCTTCCCTTTCTGTGCTGCCACAGAGGAGTCTATCGCAGAGGAGACGCTCCTGTTCCACAGGCCTTTTGTGCCATCCCTCAAAAGAAGCAGCTATTGAAACCCATGACCATGAAGCTTTTGAGTTTTCCAGCGTTTCCCCCCTCGCCCTTCGTTTCCATGACCGTGTAACCTTGAAGGGGCACAATGTGGGCCGGGCTGTGCGTCCCACGCTGACATTGGGACCATTGTCCCAGCCCAGGGACCTTGTGGGGGCCTTTAGTAGTGATACTGTGCCTTTTTCCCTCTCAAGGCTGCCTCGGCATCCAACACAAGCACCCCCTTTTGTTTGCCAGTGGCAGCACAAGTGCTGGGTTGTTGTGTTGCTGCGGTGCTCATGTGGGCAAAGCAGAGGGGGATTGCATCAGTTTGGTTAAGGTTAGTGACTAGGTAGTTCCCGAATGTCTGTGTGTTTGAGAAGGCTTCGTATTCACAAATTAGGATGTAAATTTTGAGGAGCTAATCCCTTTCCTGCTTCTAAAGAAAGTGGGAAGAATTAAATAGCGGGTAATGTTTTTCCTCAGGAGTGATTGTATCACAGCAAGATCTTGACCACTTGTAACTAGAGGGCATTTGATTTACCCTAATTATCATTTTCCATCACCGAATCAAGCTGAAGCACAGGCAGCAATGGTTGCACCTTCCAGCTCTCCTTCACAATCAGAAAATGCCACCAAGAGCTGAGCAAACCAAGCATTATGGATCAGGATATTTCAGTGTGTTCTAGCCATGACTCTCCACACCACTGAATCTTTGTACCAACTCCCCCATTACAATCCTTTAACATCACATTGAATCTGAAATGGGCAAAAAGGCTTTGACAAGACTTCCAAATCTTTCTTTACCCCTATAATTGGTGCATAGTTAGAAATCTCCAGAGAGGACTACTGTGTTAAACTTGAGAAGGAGCACAAAAGAAAAGACAGAAAATAAAGGCTTGGGGGATGCATCCAGTACATTTCCTGTGAGTGCAACATCCTGTAAAACTCATGCAGGGCTACACTGAGGAGTTTTGGAGTGGTTGTGTTAAATTTCCTGTAGAAAAGGTGAAAAATGCAGCCCGAGACAGCGCGGGTGCTCGAAAGCAGGTGGATACAGCTGGACCAAGTCAAGCCTCTGAGCTCTAATCTACCTTGTCTGGATTAAAGAGGAGTAATTTGTTCAACATCTTTCGAGGGAGGAGAGCCAGTTGTGCGCTATCAAGTAAAACGGTGTGTGGTTGTTTCCTGACTACGATCCATTAAGAGGCTGAGCTTGCACTGCCAAAGCCTTCCCCTCCTGACAGCAGCCAAACTCGTACCCGTTTCCTAGAGACAAAAGGCCGGTGCTTTTCTCTCATAAGTCAAGAGCTACTGAGGTCTGGAAATAATTTTAAAATTCCTTCACATTATCCAAGGCAGAAGAATTACTAAAATTGTGCTTTAAGCAAAACAGCATTCTTAGGTTGCCAAGGCAGTAAACACCAGCTTTGGGAAATGCAGTAAGATTTCAACATCTGTTTTGGAGCTGATATTTAACTATTCCATGTTTATTTTAATGCCTGGTTGGCCGCTTCCCAGCCGTACATATGCAGCACCAAAGCAAAGACAGAAGGAGCAAATCTGTGCTTGAGCTGATGCTACAGGTTAGTCCTCCTTCCTTGTTATTTTTTTTTTGTTTTATTGATTAACTGGGTAAGTGATTGTCCTTCTGGAGCTTGAACATGATACGAGAGGTTTGCAGAACACCGTGCAGAAGGAAGGCACTGTGTGTTGTCTACAGAACAATGAGGAGGATAAGAAGAGAGCACAAGTTGTTCCTCTGTGGTGTGTTTTCAGGAACACAGTGTTGATACAGCAGTCCCTGTAGATAACCTTGGGCACGTTTGCCTTGACTTGTGTGGACAGGCCCACGTTCACCTGCCTGCCCGGGCTGGTCAGACTCCAGCTGGCCCCACTCCAGGGGTTGGAGCTCCCACCAACACACGCTGTGCTCCAGCCTGAGCCCTCTTGTAGCTCAAGTCCTTCTCTGCTCCTGAGGAACTTGTCTTCAGAAATTTTTTGGAGAGCTTCAATTGGACCATCCCAAGCTGTTGTGCCTCATTTAAGGCAGACAGCTGAAATAATTTCTCTGTGAGTGAAACCATCACTGCGGCTCCCTGTGCCAACTGGGCAAGGTACAAAGCTCTTTGATGATGAAAGGTATTGCCAGCATGAAAGAGGCATATTTCAAATCATTGCTTAAGAGAGTGGCATCCTTAGCACGAGACAGTCAAGCAGGATCCAAACATTATTTCTGCCCTTTGGTGGATGAGAAAGTAGGTTTGCAAGCCTCGGGTCGCTCAGTTTGCTCAGGACAGTTCTGTTGGCACTGATGGCTCAGCAGCAGCACATGCCCCCTCTTTCTTGAGCAGATGTATGGACTTGAACAAACTGTATCCTTTACACAAGAAATTTGAGGGACTGGCACTGGGGTCTGGAGCTTCCCATCCAGGTGTCACTGATGTTGGTGTGAGCCCAGGATGGGCAGGACAGGGAGCTGTTGGTAGCTGGTTGCTCTGCTCTCCTCTCCAGGTGTAAGCCAGTGGTCAGAGTTCATGGTCTGCAAGGGCTCACACCCTTAAAACCATCTACCAGTGTCCTGCTCTTAGACGGTCTTCCTACCCAAGGACTCAGGCCAAGGACTGGGCTCAGGCACTGACGTTGCTCCCTCACCTGAGGTTTGAACCATCCAGCAAATGAGATCATCATGAATTTCTGTAAAAGAAATAAACCGTAAAATGTTACTCAAAAGGCCTTCTTGACACCATGAAGAGCAAAATTTCAGAGGGGGATGCTTCTTGCTGTTGTAATTCTGAAAATTAGACAGTCAGCTGCTGTGGTTTGCAAACCCAGAGTCACTAGTTGCTTTTGGAAGTCTCGTCTCACAATTAATTCCAAGCCTTTCCCAAGTTTATTGAACCTTAAAACATCTTGCCAGGCAGTTTCCAAATGACTGTGGAATTTAGTGTCTTGTTTGTTTTAGGAAAAGTGTAATTTATAAAGCTTCAGTATTTCACTAGATAAAAATATATTTACAGAAAGAAAGGACCATTTTCTTCCTTCTTCAACACCAGCTGACATTTTGGCTTTATCTTACATATTAAAATAAAATAAAAATCTCAGCTTGCTCTTGTTTATTAAAAGGAAGGTCTATTACTATTTAAATACTTCAAGAAAGAATTTAAGAAAAGAAATAATAGCTTAACCTTAAAATTCATGAGGAATGGTACAACCTGTTATTTATCTTTAGCTCTGTGGGTGCTTTAGGACCTACCTGGTTCTCTGCAATCCTGGAATTTTGAGATGGTTTAAGCCAGGGCAAAGTGATTAAAGAGTAGGAACTCAACAAGAAAACATTTTATACCTGTTTTGCACACAAGAGTGAAAGAATTCTGGAGACCTGGGTCCTGCTTGTCTTAATAGATGTCATTTATTTCCAAAATCAACCAGGACTCGTCTGCCAAGTTACCAGGATTTCTGAGTGTCTGCTGCATCTGTCCCTGGTTCCCACACTTGGAGAGGGGAATAGTTGGTCATAAATTAGCTCAATTGCAACAATTAAAAAAATGGCCTAAAAGGCCAAGGAGTTTGGGATGTCCACAATCCAAGTACCTGTGGTCCTGCAATTCATGGACTGCTGTGGAACCGCTCAGAGATCTGAGTTCCTGACAGTGTGGCTGTGCTCAGGTTTCCCTGTGCTGTGGGGCAGCCTGAGGTGCTGCCTGTCCCCTGCCTGATCCCTGCCTGTCCCCTGCCTGTCCATGTGGTCCCAGGGGGTCCCTGGGTGCCAGCTCTCTCCCACTGCCCCGGCAATGGCTCTGCTCCCACACTCGGCTTTGCTTTTGCCTTCACTGGCTCCTCATGTTCCTGTGGGGAAAGACCTTGCCTGGTGTTCCCTTAATTATAAACTCTGTAGGGAAAAGAGAGATTTGCAATGCTTAAGCTGAGTTCCCAAACTATTGGGAACTACACAGAGGCCACAGAGTAGACTCAGCTCTGTTTTGAACCAGGTTAGTCTCAGGAGTTCGTCTCGCTGTAATATTGCTTAAAAACACTGCTGATTTAATTATGACATAGTTAACATTCATCTAGTAATTAATGAGTATTACAGTGTCTGCTCTGGGCTTGACAGGATTCCTACTGTGAGCTCATTTGATGCTGAATTGTACTGTACCGTGTGCTGTGCTTTGCAAGTCATCAGTCTTACATGACACTTAAAAATCTCTGACAACCTGACAATCTCCGCCGGGGCCCAGGAAATTGCAGGATGTCCCAGCACATGGGAACAGAACAAAAAGATCGGTCAGTTAAAATCCTCATAATGGCCTATTAAATTGTTTTACTGTTCAGCTTCTCTGTAAAATATCAATTATCTCAATGGTTGTAATGTAATCAAAGTAATTAAATTCCAAAGGCTTGCATGTAAAAACCAGAGCTTTGTAAATGGGAATCCAGCCTCGAGTAGTTTGGTTGGTCTGTTTGTGTTTAAAAGTTTCTCCAGATGACTTTTTTTTTTTTTTTTTTTTTTTTTTTTTGTGGTTTTTTTTTTTTTTTTTTTTTTTAATGGCGTTATACTTAGGGAACTGTTAAAGGGTTTTGTGTGTTTGAGGTTTAGGGTGTGTTTTGAGCTTGGCTGCACACAACATTTGAACAATTGAACAAGCAAAGCCCGTGTTGCAGCCGGAACACAGGGATGCGGCACATGCCGGATGAAAAGCCGGCTGGTGCGGAGCCGTGGGAAGCAGGGACAGCCTCTGCTCCAAGTCCTGCGCCTGGCTCCGTCTGCTTGAGTGTCCTCAGCTGATGGATAATTGCAGCTCACCTCTCCCTGAGTTCTGAACAGTGACAAGCTCGTGCCTCTAAAGCACTTTAGACATGGAACTTGAAAAATATTCCTCTCGTAGGTTTATCACGTTCAGGATCTTGCCTCTGGTAATGTGTTTTACAAGAACAGGAAAAAGCTAAAGAATGACTTATGACAAGAACATTTTTCCCTTTTGTTTCTCCTGGTGCGGGGAGAGCTGCTCCTTCAATAAGTTTTATTTTGGTTTGTTTCAGTAGACTTAGGTTTCAGCAGAACTAAATCAAATCCTATTTTGTTAGGGCCAAAATGACTTTGCTTGCCACGATTTTCCGAAATTACTGGTAATTTTGGGGTGCACCATTTTCAACTGTTCTAAAGAGTTCCAATTTAGAGAAGGTGCTAAGCATCCACACCTGGAAAGTTGGCCTTAGTAGGACTGAATAGCTGGATTTGAAGCATTTTGGGCCATAGTCCAGGAAATTGAGTGACCTCACAGCCACCTTCCAGTACCTGAGGGGGCTTAAAAGAAAGATGGAGACAGACTATTTATGAGAGCCTGAGTGACAGGACAGGGGAAATGGCTTCTCATGCAGGGTTAGGTGAGATATTAAGAATAAATTGTTCCCTCTGAGGGCAGTGAGGCCCTGGCACAGGTTGGGCAGAGAAGCTGTGGCTGTCTCATCCCTGGGAGTGTCCAAGGGCAGGTTGGACGGGGCTTGGAGCAACCTGGGCTAGTGGAAGGTGTCCCTGCCCATGGTAGGGGGTTGGATGAGATGAACTTTAAGGTCCCTTCCAACCCAAACCATTCTGTGGTTTTTGAAATCCCCTGTAATTCACGGCAGACAATGTTGTTCTGAAAGCTGCACACCCAGGGTATGTGTGTACATCCCTGTGCTTCGTGTAATCACCTTCCAGAGGCACATACTCACCTCAAGGAGTGTTTGTAACTCATTTTAAAAAAGCAGTGAGATGGGTCTTTTATAGTACTACTGGATTTATAAGCCACTGGAAGCCAGCATGAAATCTAATGGAGCATTCCCATGCTGGTGATAAGGTAGGGCAAAAAAAAGAGGCTTTTTTTGCAAACTGAGATTATTATTATTTACAAGCCAGAACCAGTGTAAGTTGGGCTGTTAGAGACAAGAACTAGGCATGCACAGCCCCAAGGAGCAGATGGAGAGGAGGTGTGAACCATGAAGCTGTTCAGAGGACACAGTGACAGCCCAAGCAGTCACTGAGGAAGAAATGAGCATTGGGGGAAGAATTTAAACACATTAACCTGCGTGCACATAAGTGTTACTGTTTCTGTTTCTCTCAGGTCACTAAGAAAATGCTGGACTCATGGCTCTGACTGAGAAGTAGTTTTCACAGAGAAAGAGCTCATGGAGGCAGGGAGATGCAAAGAAAGTGCCAGAGCAGAGGGCTTGGGAGCTGGGGAAACAAAAGGAAAATCCAGGAATGCTCATAATGTGCAACAGCCTTGGGGGATTTTTTGTGTCTTCAGACAAAATTAGTGAAGGAAGTTTAGTCTGAGGGCCTCCTGGAAGCTCTCTGAAATCAGCACATAAGCTGCTCATGCCTTGGTAAGCCCTGCACTGTGTCCCAGGGAGAGCTGTGGAAATGTGGTGCTTTCACAGCTTAACTACTTTTTAAATGTAAAAGCAGTTAATTGGTGTGAACAGAGTTACTTGATCAAACTACTTAGAAGTTTCTGCAATTGGTTTGAAGGCGTAAAAAGTTCTCTATCTCCTGCCATCTCATTAGCAGCTTCTGCCAGTTCTGTCCCCTGCCTGGGTCTATGATAGACCTTCTCCTGTGCCAGGAGCAGCTCCCTCCCTCACACAGTGGGCAGACAGAGAGCTGAGCCATGCTCCAGGCTGCCAGGGAGCTGGTGTTTCCCCAGGTCTCAGGGGAGCAGCTTATCCTCCTTTTCTGCTGTCACTGAGCAGGGCTCCCTTTGCCTGGTCCATGTGACACTGCTCTGCCCATTGCTCTTTTCTTCTCTGGATGTCCCAACTCAGGAACCTGGGAGTAGAATCAAGAGGCTTCCAAGAAAACAGCGTCTTGCCCAACTTTGCTTCATTCCTACCAATCTTCCCTCGGGTAGAGGCCGAGTTGGTGCAGAAACCAATTAGCAATAGTTGGCTAGGAGGAAGTGACTTGCTGAAATGCTTTTCAAATTAAGTGCTCCAAACGCAGACAATTCACTGTGCACAACCCTGTGTGGGTGCCATTAAAGCCAGGGGTGCCTTATCTCGTGGAGCTGCCCTGTCCCTGCACAGAGCAGTGTCACACACATGCAGCACTGCCCTCCTGCAAACAGCCCGTGACAGCCAAGCTCTGGGTGTTGCACTCCTTGCAGGACCCCACTAACTCTCATGTCCTTCTCTGTCCCCGGTGCCAGGTGCATTGCTGTTGGGAGGGATCCTCTATTCCTGGCAGTTCCCTCACTTCAACGCGCTGAGCTGGGGCCTGCGGGAGGATTACTCCAGAGGAGGATACTGCATGATGTCTGTCACCCACCCGGGGCTCTGCAGGAGGGTGGCTCTGCGCCACTGCTTGGCCTTAATCGGACTCTCGGCGCTGGCTCCCGCCCTCGACATCACCACGTGGACTTTCCCCGTCGTTTCTCTCCCCATCAACCTCTACATCTCCTACCTCGGCTTTCGCTTCTACAGGGACGCGGATCGCAGCAGCTCCAGGAAGCTCTTCTTCTGCAGCCTGTGGCACTTGCCGATGCTGCTGCTCGTCATGTTCACCTGCAAGAAATCGGTGCTGGAGAAGGAAGACAAAACCGAGCTGCTGGGGGAGAGTCACGGGAGGGCTGTGGGAATTGGATTGCCTTAAACGTCGATTACGCGTTTGTCCTCGTGACACTTCGAGTAGCGTGTTTTAGGAATCACAACGGGGAATCCTGTGGGAATCTGTTTGAAGAAGAATCATTTGTGCCTGGCCACCACTTCATGCGATAATTCTCTTCTTTTCTTTTGCGAGGGAATAGTCAGGAGAGCTTAAAGCACTCAGGGGCCTCAGGCCCCCTCACTGATCACGGATTTAGCCTAAGGCAGAAGCACATCACTTTGGGATGGCCTTCTGAAGCCCCAGTGAGTCGTGGCCTCTCCCCTCAAGGGTGGTTGAGTTAGTTTAGTTGACAAGTCACAAGCGCACACGTTCCGACCGCCGGACTGGCAGCCTTGGCGAACCGTCAGGGAGCGACCCATGAATGATTTCTCACCCTGCACCCAAGCACCCTTTCCTTTAATTTAAGCTTTGAGGCACATGGTGGGTTGGGTTCTTGTCTTAATCTCTGCCACCCCTGCACTGGTGTTACACCAAAACCCCTCGGTTTTGGGAGCTTTTTTCAATTGGTTGCTTTTTCCAAGGTTTCCATTCACCCCAGTAGATTTTTGGGTTTCACGCAACTGGCACAGTGCTAAAGGAGTGTAGAAACCTGTCTTTCAGCACACCACACCAGCATTTAAACACCCTCCAGGTGAAAGCTCTCCTGTAGCATATCCCTTGGACACACTGAGCCATTCTACTGTACTTCCATCACAGGGAACTTCCAGCTCCCATGTGGTTTTGCATCATTAGAGTTTGAGTCCCTTGAGATCTTCAGCTGCTAAAAATCACCATTACTGTTTAAGGCAGTGAGAATGTGAAAGGTGGAGGAGGTGGGAAGCAGATCCCACAGTCAGCTGGTTGTAAAGCTTTTCCATGCTCATGTGTCTTGTGCCAGTCCATTTGGTCTCAGCATTCTTGGCCAAGCTCTGGACTGGCATCAAGAGTTTGAGCTGTATTTGATGTCACACTGCGGAGACTCAGAGAAAGGCTTTGCTTTGGGGGTAATTAATACGTAAGGAAACATATTTACAGAAAAAAGGTTGGGGATTTTAGTCTAATACTGTAATGTTCACTTGCTGATGCAGCCACTGTCTCTCCAAAGCATTTATTGTGGATGGTCTCCTGAGGAAAGTGCATTACCTCTGTTAGCTGATACACTGAAGAACATTTCTGGCCCCAGTGCTTGCGGTGCAGGGCTGTGGCTCACCCTCAGCCTGCCTGGGGCTGGCTGTGACCTGCTGGGATGCTCCCAGACTCAGCAGCATCCAGGGCAGACACAGACAGTGATAGTTTATTGTGGTAATCAGTGCCTGTTACGACTTGATGTATTTCCATGCCAAGATTTCTTTCCCATGTGGAAAGGGACTGGGCAGCAGGTTGAGCATCAATCCAGTCTCGAACCTGATCCCAAATAAAGCCCTTAAGGAAACATCACAAATCTGCCACCACAGGCGTATCATGCCGACACAAAACCTTCCCTGGCTGCTCCCAGGATCCAAGCCCAGCTCCTGGTCTGGGTTATGCTGGTGTAAATCAGGAGTGACACGGTTTAACCTCTGCTGTGCTGGCAGAGGTGCTCGCAGGAGCAGGGCCACCTGCTTTACGTGGCTCTTAAATAACTGGCTGCAAGGTTTAGTGACTCTGGGGTGATTGCAGCTGGCAGGCTGGAGTGCCCTCTCACTGTCTGACAGGCTCTGTTGTGCTTGAGTTACTGTGGGCAACACTTTGTGGAACTGTCTGGAAACTGCAACTCCTGAATTTGTTTTAAAAATGCATCCAGTCTTCTCTGCAATAAAGTACATACTGTACAAAAAGAGATGAATGCTCCAAATCTGTTTTAAACTATTCATTTATGATTGGAAGTCATTAAGGGGTCCAGTTCATTTAATTGCAAAGGTACTTCTTACAGCAACATGTTCTTGATCACTGTAAGAGCAAGGACAGCTTGTGAAATACTGATTTATTGTGCAAGCAGCAGCTGAGTTTCATGTGAGTGGAAAGGGTTTAGTGCAAAACCAAAGAATTTGGTCAACCTTACGTTGACAAAGGAACCTGAAAAGAGCAAATGGCTCACAAAATATTCACAGATTTTGCTCCCAGAGGCAGAAAGTGGTGCTGAAGCAGGAGGGCTGTGGTTTTCTCCTAAGTCATTCCAGAGCCAGGCTTCAGATGGCCTGCAAGTACTGGGTGCTGTCCTGAAGAATTCCACTCTGATTAAAGGTCCCAAGGACATGCCTGTGGTTGAGCTTTTAAGAACAGTCATCTTCATTTCTAGGGACAATATGTGTAACATTCACGGGGTTTAAGGCTAGACAGGAGCTTTGTAATCATTGCTGAGTGTCTGCAAAATGCAGGCCACCGAGTTGGACCAACATCTCCACACCCAGTGGGTCTGATCTGGAGAGAAAGCATGGCTTTGGAATCAATGGATCTGGGATTTAAATGTAAGAAATACCTTATTAAAAAATAAAAAGGGGGGGGAGCCGAAAAAGGGTCTTTTGCCTGGAAGGTGTTTCCTGCTCTGCTACAAACTGGCCATGTGTCAGGTATGGAAGAAGCCATCTACTGCCATTTTACTGCCATTTTGAGAGCCTTGCTGTTGTATGTGCTTTGAAAATAAACACCTTGCCAAGCTGAAGCCTTTTTTGCAAATGGATTTCAGGTCTCCTTTTCAATATCGCTGGTGCCACTGTGGAAATGAAAAATCCTGAACTCTCTGTCCTCATCCAAGGGTGTTTGTGGTCCCTGTGAGCCTCCATGGAGGATTAATGCCAGCCATGCCCCCTCCAGCACTGCTGATATTGCTGCCCAAATTCTTCAGGGAAAGAGGCAGGCGAGGTGCAGGAGGTGCCTTCCCATGATGGCTTTGCACAGGAGATAAACTTGGGCTTCCTGCATCTCTGTGCTGGGCCCTGCAAACATCAGGCTTTGCACAGCTTCTTGAACCTGAAACAGCAGCTCTTGCATGGAACTGCAATGATTTTTTTCTCCTTGTCCTGTTTGGAGAACTTGAGGATAGGTTGTTTGTCATCCTATTACCCTGGTTACTCAGGATCTCTCCATGAATTGCACTGAGTGGTTTGGGTCAGAAGGGACCTTAAAGACCATCTTGTTCCAACCCCCTGCTCTGAAATGCCTGCCCTTTTTGTGGTAGTGAAAAAAACAGCAGCAATGTGCCCTGTCCCTCCTTCCCCTGGGTCTGCTGAGAGGGTCCCATCTCAGTGTTGCTGCCACAACAGGCACCACCAGAAGCTGGGCCAAAGCTCATGAAGGAATCTGAGCCAGTGACTCAGGAGGATGAAGCTGATTTTAGTCTATTTGGACTTTAAACCTTTTGTGTGGTTTTGTGGATAAAACAGTAGCCTTGGGGCTCGGGGGATCTTCATTCTTTCCAGATCTCTGCAGAAGAAATGCAGTCCAGCTGTAAAATAGGGATGGAGATGGTTCACCTTGCTGGAGGAGGGAACAGCTCATGTGTCAGCCTGATCCTCTCTCCATCACTGTAGGGTGAGCACTGGGTCAGGGTTTGAGGAGCACTGCAGAGAGCTGGCACTGGGTTCCCCCACATGCCTGCTTTGCCCTGACCTTCAGCAGATCACCAAGCACCACACTGCCCTCCCAGAGCAACAGCTGGGAGTTGTCCCGAGCTCCCAGGTTTGCAAGGAGCCCCCTGGGTGCCACGTAAGCTCACACACAGTACCCTGGCATGGCTGGCATCCCAGTATCCCTGACACTGCTGGCATCCCAGCCCAGCAGGCAGTTAGTGGGGCTCTGCTCTTTGTTCCAGCATGAATGAGGAAACCCAATCCCTGCGCTCGCAGCACTTTCCCTCTCATTTCCCCCACTGAGGGGTTTTTTTCTCACTTCCTGTATCAGTCTCTGATATAATCTGCCCCAGCAGAGTCACACATTCACACTCTCCTGGCTCCAGCAGCGTTTCCCACTCAGCCAGGCCACGGCATTGCAAGGCTTACACAAAACACACACGTCCTTTTCAGTTCTGACGATCCCAGGAGAGTAGGAATGGAAACAAGAGTGATACTATTAGAAATCATTATCATTACAGATAGAAAGCATGTTGTCCTGGTTGCTCTCCAGAGGTGATTAGATATTCCCTCTTCCTTGGAAACGCAGACTGTCTGCAGAACACTCTGCTATTAAAACAGAGATATCTGCCCTGTTTTCCTCCCAAGCAGCTCTGCTGGAGGTGGTAATTCTAGATTCTCCATTGCAGGCTGTTCCCAATGGCATTTCTAGTCATGGAATTTCTTAACCAGGCTAAAAGCCAGCCCAGGGGAGGGCTCATGGCATGCAGGATGCCACTTATGGTGCTCGTGGCACCTTGAGTTGGTTGGTTGCCTCTTGGAGCTGCTATTTCTTCTTCCAGTCATGGCAAGGTCAGTGCTGTAGGGAAGGGCTTGGCCCCCGTGGGCCCTTCCCAAGACAAGCCAGAGTCTGGTTCTAATGTTCATCATGTCCCAAACAGGGTGGTGTTACTTTGGAGTCAGAGGTGATAACTGAGTTATGAGGTCAGAAGTGTCATTGGTGAGGACCCTCTGTCAGATCCCTCAGACTGTGCCTTGCTGGGTGGTCCCCTTGATGTGTTTTAGTCTCCTCTGAAATAAATGTACTACAGGTTTCTAGGACTTTGACATGAGGTCTGGCAAGCTTTGGAGCTGCCCTCCAAACCCTTCTGTTCACTGAATCAGAGAATAGTCAGGATTGGGAGGCACCTCTGGGAATCTCCCAGTCAAACCCCCTGCCAAAGCAGGGTCACCTGGAGCAGGTGACACAGGAACATGTCCAGGTGGGTCTGGAATGTCCCCAACCAGGGAGACTCCAC
>VXBX01008034.1:0-19605 GCA_013400415.1 Scytalopus superciliaris
CCTAGCCATGATGATGATGAGACCTTGGGATAGCTATATTCCACCACTAGGTTTTTCACTATTAGGAAAGTGAAATTAATACATATGCAATACTGTCTCTCTCCATTATTCTTCTCTTAAAAAAACATAAATAATTGGCCTAGTTAACAAAACATTCATAGCTAGCATAAAATATTGAATTCAGTGCTATTTAAGGTACATTTGATACTCTATTAATATGATGTCTTAGGAGAAAAGAAGTCATGTTTTCTAACATTTGTTTCAAAAAAAAATCAGTATAAGAAAACCTTATGATTTCAATGTTCCTTCAAAACTGGATAAATGTGCAATTTAATATAAATTCTTGAATAAAAGGTCATAGACATAAGAGAACATATTTTTTTATGTTAGATCTTTATAACTTCAAGAGCAATGCATCAAAACTATAAACATGGCATCACCATGCTCTTAATTCTTTTTTTCACTGCACAATCATTCTACAAGGGCAAAGACAACCTACATTGTTGAATTGTTTATTTACTCTATTATCAGCATCTTCCCACTCAATTATAGTAAAAGTGTAGCTTGCTGTTGCAGTGTATGCTTAAAATACTTCAGCAAAAAAAGCCCATGCTGATAGTTTTATCTCATCCTTTCAATATTCTTTCTCTTCATGTTTTTGCATAATCTCTCTGTTGTGTAATTTCTTAATTAAGTAGCCCTCCTGCAATTGCTAGTGAAAAGAGTTTAAATTCTGGTGTCATCTATAACACCAGCACAAACAAATGACAGGGTATCACTTGCAAGACATGGCTCACAACAGTTACATCATGAAAAGTCTGCATCCTCCCCAGTTATCTGACAGAAAACTAGATTTGAGAGTGCAACTAACCCCATAATTAATTTGATTCTAGATGCTGTTGTGTTAGAACATCTTTGAACAACTGTTTGGAAGAAGAGACTCAGAAAAGAGACATGTAAGGAGCTGTTGAGAACTTGCTAACAGATTGAAGAACTCTGAAAAAAAGGGGTTATCTGATATATACTCAGGCAAAGGGATATTACCTGACATACACATGTGAGCAAAAGGGGTGTACTTCTGAATGTCAGAGAATAAGAAAAAAACAACACTTTTTTTCAACTACTTCAGGTAGCTGAATTTACCTGTAAATTAGATAGCAGCTTCTCCCAAAAGGTGATGATATCATCATAATCAACAACAACAGGAATCAAAATAATCATAATAATAATGTTAACACTGGAACAGACTGTCTCGAGAGGTTATGGCTGTCCCATCCCTAGAATTGTTTATGACCCGGTGGATGGGGCCCTGAGTAACTTGATCTAATGGCAGTGACCCTGCCCATGGTGCGGGGATTGGAATTAGGTGATCTTTAAGGTCCCTTCCAACACAAACCATTTTATGATTCTATGACAAGGACAGATAGTAGCAGTGGTAGTAGTTGGAATAAAGCATACAGCATATAGACAATGTTTGAACAGATGGAGAATTTTGTATTTGAATCTTTGCACCTGGTATAAAGTAGTCCAGAAGTAAGCAACACAAGCAAGTAAAGTGAGAATAAAACAAGTTCTAAGAAAACCCAATAAAAGATTGCCTTTAAATAGAAATCATCCAATTTATTTTCTTTTAACATTAGATAATCTTAGTTTCATTTTATAAAATTGCAAAGTCTTCTTCCTAAAATTCAACCACAGACTGTGTCTACCATTTTCTGAAAACACTGCCATTGCTAATGTTCCTGTAATTGTTTTTAAAATGCACCAATTCAGCAGTGCAATAGTTCTGCTATTACCATCCACATATCAGTCTTTGTGTAATGTTCTCCATATTAGCCACAGGACAGGGAACAGAGAGCAAATAAATGAAGAGTTTGTTATAGTATCTCTAGTAGGTAATCAATGCCAGACATTGTGTGAAAATAATGAGGAAAAGTTATAGTAAATTACATTAAATAGTTCTTACATACACATTGTGGGCTTAACCTTGAAAATGTTAGTTGTTCATAACACTTATTATCTTTTATGGGAATTTTGCATCCCTAGGGATTACAAGTTCATGTGCTGCTTTTCTAAATTTATGAAAAGGAAGAAGCATATGCTCAGAAATAGTAGAAAAAAAAACATATCTGAGGGAATTAATAGTGAATAATGTTTACTATTTATAACATGCAGAACTAATAACGTACAGCTTAAATCGTGTACGGCTTGAGTTTTAATCTGAAATATTTAAGAAACATTAAAAATGAAAGGTATAAGAAAGATGGTAGAAGTGACAAAATTAGCCAGTAAATAAGGGAAGCTTGTGAAGAAATAACCAATTGGACAGTGACAACACGAGAGAAGAACAAAATTGTTATGATTTTACTGGGAATAAATTTTGCTAAATTCACTTATTTAGCTTGTCCAATTAGTTCAAGTCATAGTAGTCTAATCTGCATATTTAAAAAATAAGTTTAATGACATTTCTTTTTTGCACATATGCACATATCTCTAGTGTGGAAAATTCGTTTATATACTGTGTTCTATAGTTTTATATTACATAATATCAAGTCACAAATCCTTGATGTCTGTCCCCAAAATATGTGTATTTACAGGAAAAAGACAGGTGTCTCTCAAAGCATGACTATGCATTTCAAAACAAATATACAGGCAGGGCACAAAATAATCAAAAGCATTTTTAAATTTTATTTACATTATTTAACAAATAAAAAGGCAAGAGGAGCCTGTTGCTTTCCAAAAGTAGATTATCTAATAGTGTTATATCAAGGTATTGGAAGATAGCTTCCAGTTTAGGTTGCTTTCTGTAATTTCCTAAATATTTCCATATTTCATATTTTCATATGAAAATTCACCTCAAGTACTGTGTGAAGTTTTGGGCACCACAGTATAAGAATATAAATCTGTTAGAGAACATCCAAAGTTGGGGGCTTCGAAGCTGGTCAAGGGCCTAGAGGGGAAGCTGTGAGAAGAACAACTGAGGTCACTTACTTTGTTCAGCCCAGAGAGGATCAGATTGAGGAGAGACCTCATCAGAGTCTGCAGCTTACTCATGAGGGGAAGTGGAGGAGCAGGCACTGATCTCTGTGGTGACTGGCAACACAAGGGAATAGCATGAAACTGTGAGGTGGACTTAGCTAAGATACTAGAAATCAGAGGGTGGTTGGGCACTGGAACGGGCTCCTCAGGGAAGTGCTCACAGCTCCAAGTCTGCCAGAGTTCAAGAAGCATTTGGACAATGCTCTCAGGCACATGGTGTGACTCTTGGGTTTGTCCTGTACAGGAACAAAACTGGACTTAATTATCCTTGTAGAGCCTTACAACTCAAAATATTTTATTATTCTATAATTCTATGATTGATCATCTATTCCAAAGTATTATTTTACTCAGCTTTAACTCATTTTTATTTAAATAAGAATAAATTTCCAGTATTAAAATATTGTAGTGGCATGCTTTTTGGACTTAGATTATGATCATCTTTGTAGTGGATTGCTGTATTAACAGATTGCTACAGTTAGATTGCATTTACTTTCATTTCATCTCTAACTTCCCAATTATAGAATCACATCAGAAAATGTGTTACACAGTCTTTACTGTGGCTGCTATAAATGTTGTGAACTGGATTGTATTTGATGATAGAGAATAAAAGACAGTTCAAGTTACCTGTGAAGGAGACATTTGTTGAGAAATTTTGACTATTTATCATTAAATTTCAGAAATTCTTGAGCAACTCAGGAAGTATCTGGGGGAAATTCTTGTGCTTGTGCTGTTCTTACACTCTTCCACAGGCATCTACTTTTACACAAAGGTGGGTGGATATTAGATTTAACTCTATAAGGTTTCTCCGATGGTCTTACTGTTAGTCTTTTCTGGGGTTTTTTGTTGTTGTTTTGTTTTGTTTTGTTCTTTGTTTTTGTTTTTTTTCTGGCTGTTGTTTTATTTGTTTTTACTGGCAGTACTATGGTAGTTCAATGCTTTAATCACAGTTACTTTTGATGACAACTGTATTTTAGTGTAATCTTATCCTTAAAGTGCATAGCTTTCCTATGACATGTACTTACCTTTTTAAAGATGAAAAAGCATTATTGTTTGATAGTAATGAATTTTTATTAAAAAAAAAAAAGTACACAGACCGGAAAAGATAGTGTTTTAGCTTCTCTTAAAATTCACCCACGTTACAGAATTTATTTGGACTTAAGTAGTTCTCGTGCTGATTCACACAAGAATCAAACTGGAAACCCTGAAGCAATGTGTAATCACTTATTTTTACTGTGGGTGATTATAAAGATGTCATCCTGTGTACAACAATTAGCTAATTAATAAACTAATATATTTAACAAATTATTTAGAACAAAACAGACAAAAAGAAGGTCTTAACAGAAGGGCACAATAATGCACACAAATTATTGACATAATGATATAAGAGATGTACAGGCAGTGCAGAAGATGTCAATGCAACTGCCTGAAGAGTCTGCCAATGAACCAGATGCTCCTGGAGAGAAAATATCTTTCTCAGATGGAATCTGGGTAATGTTGTCATCTGAAAGTGAAAACTACTTATGGTTATAGTGTGATAGGGAAAATAGTCTGTTCCATCACCATACAATCATATTTATTAAGTGTCTTTGAAAATCCATTCTGTACATGAATTTTACATTTCATATTTCACTTGTGACAGATGTATCTCTTCTAAGTAATCATGAGAAAAGTATTTGATTGTCTTGTAGATTAATTATGGGACAGACAAATACATTTTCTAATTTATCCATAGAAAGAACTGCACTCTTTCTTTACTAAGAGTAACAATTAATATTCTCAAGATTGGACAAAGATGAAGTTAATGGTGCATCAGTGACACTGAGATTCAGTATGGTTTTTTTTCCTAGTTGAAAAATTCAGAAATGGTATACTTCAGATTTTTTTTCTCTCTGGATATATCTATACACCTATATACATATATATATATATAGATGGTAAATATAAATATAGATACATAAATTTATATAAAAATAATGTTAGCATCTGAGATTCAGCAAATTAGATCTATGCTTTACCAGACTAATAATAAATGCAATAAAAATTCTACCTTCCAGAATTACATGAGGTAATGTGAGAAGCACAATTACTTTTTTATTAGATTGCAGAATCACAGAATAGCCCTTGAATGATCATCAGGCCACCATCTATCTCACAGAAAAGCAAGACTAGAGGAGAGTATCCAACACCCTGTTCAGTCACCTGTTCAACAGGGATTCACCACATGGGGATTTCACATTCCTGGGGAAATTCTTCCAGTGAGTGATTATTCTCACTGTAAAAAATATCCCTCTTTTATCTAGATGAAAAATGGCACAGTACAACTTACACTCATTGTTGCATGTCCTATCCAAATAACCATCAGCATGAGTCCACTGAAGTAACTGGAACTGCAGTATTTGAAAAAAAAATATTTCTAGTAGCCCTGTCAACCTATATACTCACTCCAATTTCCATTCAGTAGTTACATCAGGATCTGGATCTACTCTTTAAAACCCTAGAAAATTCCTTTAGGCTTAGTGAGAATTCAATGAACCAAATAATATAGTTATTTTTATATCAGAAGTTGACTTCAGTGAAAATTTCTACTTAAGGACTTGTGTTGTAATATGTTCTAAAATTATTTAGCAGAGTTCACTGTGTTGACAGGAAAGCACCCATGGAAAGTTAATGCTTCTAAGGATCTGAGGTTGTAAATAATGTCCTGATACCATAGTTTCTTATGGGGATCCAAAAATCATTTGTAAATGCAGGATTCTATGTTGAAATTGAAGGAAAAGTAAAATATAGGAGCCATTGAATGTTTCAAGGAAAATAATATTGTCATTTACTTGTTTATGAGTTTTGCTGTTCGGCTTGTATTTTCATGTCATTCCACAGTTAATTCAAAATAGCTGGGGGAAACAAAAAAATAGGGGGGAAAAAAAGAAGAGAAAATCAGTAATTTTGATTTGGAGAATGAATTTTTATATTCATCAGAGATAAAATATTTTCAAGGCTATTGATTCCACCCATTATTTCAGTTTCAAAATGAAAAAATAAATTCTTTCTGCTTTCTATAGTATCTATCAATTCTTGTGTGTGTGTGGCTAGCTGTCGCGAACGACGATGCTTTTTATGCCTGTGCGAATGGAACTGGCCCCACCCCCTTTAGCCCTGGGACGCTCCCTAGCCTTGGCCGGGGCAAGCCCGGACGAAGTTGGCAGAGCGAGACCCGCAGGACTCGAACCGGTGTCCTTCCGAGAAGGAGCACGGATCCAGGGGCGGCGGCTTTACCCACTCGGCCACAGCCGCCGGCATCAATTCTTGTAAAGCATTAACTTTTCATAAGCAAGAACTGTTTGTTTGCATATTGCAAAGCTTCTTTCCACCTATATTGTAATATAAAAAGAATTAATTATATTTTTTACAATAGTCACAAATGTTGGCAATGCCCATGTTGCAACATTTTCTGTTAAATTACATGACCAAATAGCATAACTGCTACCACAGGTACCAGGAGATTTCTAGAATAAAACAGGTCAGTCTGAGTTTAACCATCTGGCATAATTTAATAAAGCTAAAACAATTTTATTGAACTTGTGTTTTTAAAGTGTGAGTATGGTTTTGTGAGGTCAGCTGTGTTCAGCACCTGATGAAATATGGGTTCACTGGTAATTTTCCAACTAACAGTGATTCTACTTTAGAAAAACAAACAAACAAATTCCACAACTGTGTGTGGGTCAATCCCATTAGAACATTTGTTTCCTCTAGTGTATTGTCAAAAAATACACCAGAGATTTCCACAGTAGACTGCTTGGAGTAGTAAGAGGACTGAAAAAAATTATCTTGTAAATAATTTAAGAATTATAACTAATTTTCTTGCATTATTTCCAGAAATATAATACAGTGTCTTCCAACTGGTTTGCATCAATAATCCACCAACTTTCCACTAAAAGCTGCTTCAAAAATTCTATTTAGAGACTTTTTAAAAAATCAGATTAATGTTTACATTATTCTAAATGAAATCTAAATCACATTCATTAAAATTAATAATGATAAATGTCCTTGTTTGCATGGAATGGCAATGCATAATCAGAGAAAATTAAAGTCAGACAAATTAATTAGTTTACAAAACAGGGAGATAGTGGGGATGCCAAACAAATGCAGGTAAATGGTTGAATGAATAGTACATTATCAATTCATATGAAGGCTCTTCTGCAACAGGCACAATCATCTCTTTCAGTTCCATTGGGAATAATTAAAAATTTAAACTAAGTAAGAAACTGATGTGCTGTTTTTTAAGGAAAAACAAATATGCAAATGAACCTCACAGAGTATCTGATATGTCAAAATCTAATTCAGCTTTACCTTTTCTACTTTATCTATTAAACACTTGAGAAAATACATGAAAATGAGTAAAATATTGATCAAATGTAACCAGTTTTTGTTTAATTGAAAATGGTAACATTTCTAGAATTTGAGGTGCTTAGTTCTGAAATACTTACCATACATGATTACTTCACAAAAAAAGCTGCAATTCAAATTTTGAAATTCCTGCTGTGTGTTTCTATGTACTTTTTCTGTTCTCTGATGAGCTGACTCTGTAACTAATGATCTCAGTGGGAAATTTGATTATCATAATCAAAATACAATATTCCAAATTTGCTTTCTGCAAATACAGGGCACAAGAGTTTGAAATCCCCATAAACACTCACTCTAATAATAGTTGCTATAGCTAACAATTCATAATTTGTCACCAATATCAGTATTTTCTCACTGCATATCCTCATTATCATTTGGCTTTATGTATGTTTCTTCCACTTATTCTGAATCCTCAAAAAGTTTTATCAAGTCCAGCATTGCATGTAATTTGCAGAGTGCTCCTTACCTCATGCTGCATGAGGGATACTATTTGCTGATGCAAACACTAAATAATAATTTTAAAATTATCTTCAATTGCTAGGAGTACTTGACACAGTTATACATAGGAAAGAATATGACTTACTTTACTTATTTATTTCCATGTGACTGAACTCCAAATAGGAATGGGGTTTCACTGTTCTAGACACTGTACAAATAAGTGAAATATGAATGAAGTGGTGATGTGGATGGTGGTGTGTGGCCACTGTTCTGTCATAAGCAAGAGGAAATGATGCATCGGGCAATAACAGTAAGTAGAAGCAGGACTGCTGGCTGTTCTCTTTGATCAAGAATGTAATGCAACAGCAAAGGAAAATCTTTATCAGTCCAGTGACTACAGTTACTCATAGAAATTGCCATATGTGAGTTTCTGTGCAATTGGCTACACTAGGTTGTGATGTTTCCACTTCCACAGCTGCCTTTCCTGTTCCCAAAGACATGAGAATGCTCAAAACACTTTTGCAAATACTGGCTATGTTGATGGGATGGAGAACTGACAGGTTAGTTTAAGATCTGTTTGCAGGAACTTCTTGGTCTTTGATTTATTAATTTCCTGCAAGGCAAGAATCCAGATATATTTTCAAACTCAGCGAGTGGAAACAAAATCCTACGGGACTAAGTTCTTACAGGAGAAAATTAGCTCAGGTAATCCATTAATTCAGTGTAATAGCATTTTACAACAATTTTCCATAAGTAATTTATACCAATGGATGATTTTAAAGAAACTGTTCAGGTGTCTTTAAGTAAAACTTAGTTGATTTTTTGAAAAGAAAACAACAGAATTAAAATTATGGATCTCTTTTTAAAACTTATTGCCTACCAAATTATAATTGTTTTTGTAAAATCCTTAGAGTTATGACAATTTAAAAACAAACCAATCACTGTCATGGTTTAACCTAAACAGGCAACTAAGCACCACAGAGACACTTGCTCACTCCCCTCTGGTGGGATGTGGGAGAGAATCAGAAGGACAAAAGAGCAATCAGAAAGCCTTCCATAGCCTATTTCTCCTAGGATAATATTTATCAGTCTGAAATATATTAATGAATTTTACTGACTAAAGCCTGGGTGGTTTGATTTGGTAGAAGTTCAAGGAGTTTTGATGATAAGTCATGTTGTTGAGATATAAATTGAATTTCGTTAATTTAAAGCACATATTTATCACCCAGATATAATTAAACAATTAAAACATCTTCATTATAACTAAAAAAATCTTCATGTGATCCTATGATTCCTAATTCATGGTGTCTGCTCTTTGCAAAAATAGGGAAAATTACGTAAGCAAGAATTTCTTTGTGGGAAAAAGGCATTTAACTGGGATCAATAATGGCCCAATAGAGTCAATACAGTCTGATTGAGTATCTGTCTAAGCTGTGAATGTTTGCTGCAGCACTGGAAAAAAAATAAAGGGAGATGTTTATCGCCCTGGCAAGCAAGTAGAATAGCCCTAGAGCATGAATAAAAATTACAATAATGTAATCATTTATATGAGAAAAATGTCTAAGAAAATATATTGTATTTACTTAATCCTGTCACCCCAGGCTTGTAAATGTAAAAAAAGTGACTTAGCACTAAGTGATTTGTGTTATTCAGTGCTGTACTGTAGTCAAATGGTTGATATTTAAGACAGATGTTGAAAGACAGCAGCATTAACCTTGTCCCTTCATCCCAGATCATGCAAGATAATTAGTCTTTCTGCTTCATTAGGTGCCTAAAACCACTACTTTGGCACCTGTGACATCTTTCAAGATATATGTTAGTTATCACTAACCCAATAGGTATTTGCCCATTTGGTGAATATGGAGCAAATTATTTAATGTAACAAGTTGATAGAAATTTCAGCTGAGACCTCTCTGGAGACAAAATCTCAAGACAAGTGCTCCCCAGGTGCTAGCCTCAGAAAAGATCCTTCCATCTGCAGCTATCTAGGACATGTTTGGCTGTTTGAGGAGATATTAAAATATACATTTCTCTGTGAGCTGAAGCTTATAACACAGATGTCCAGGGTGACTATCAGGCTGTCTGTTCTGAGGTATCTCAATATAATTCTCTGACAGACATAGTGGGTATTCAGGGGTGAGGTGTTGACTCTGTTCTTTCAAAGACGACAAATAGGAATCCAAAAGCTGTGCAATGACATCTGTGGAGTAGAGGACAATCATCATCCTTGGCCTTGTCAGCAGCACATGCCCAGGCACAGTTTGGCTAAGATCCATTATCAAAAAGCAGTTTTCTCATACTAAAAATTTTGTTATGTAAAAAAAAAAAGTACCTTACATAAATACATAAATTTCTTATTGCTATAGTTAAAATCCTAGGAACTTGGTCCAAGAATCATTGCTGGTCTTGCCCTTGCCCTTGTATTACATTGCTGAGTGTTCCTTCCTGGGTAGCCTAGAAAAGCTTAGTCATCATGGAATTGCAACTTGCTAATGAGATAGGCATTTCAAGAACAAAGTATATGTGACTTTCCTATTTTTTTAGCTTCCTTTGAAGTTTGGGATGAAAGTTTTTGTCATCTCAGACTTTGTTTCAATAATTTGGCCTGGTGCAAGTTTTATCATCAGTTGTGTTATGCTATTTACATGGGCAGGGTCAGAGCACTGTGGAGGCAAGGCTAGCAGCCAGAAGATGCAAGGAGAACCTTGTTGTGTTGATGTACACTCAGTAGTCTGGCTCTAGTCTTCTGCAATACTTACAGGTTTCACATGATGGAAATGATGTGACACTCACATACTATCTTCATGAACTCAATCCAAAAACTACATAGCATGAAAGGGAGAGTGGTGTTATATAATGCAAGACAGTAACACCAGTCTCAGCGGTGACAGATACAGTAGCCAAGCTCTCAGTGAGCTGTGTATGTTCTCAGACTTGCTGCAAGGATTTCGGTTTTTTTTTTTTTTTTTCCTTTTTTTTTTTTTTTTTTTCCTTTTTTTTTTTTTTTTTTTCCTTTTTTTTTTTTTTTTTTTCCCTTTTGTTTTTTTTTTTTTTCTTTTTTTCTTTTTTTTTTCTACATTCCTGGAAAAGCCATTGATATCTGGATAATCTCACTACATGTGTGCAAAATTTTATATTACCTTAGACCTCACTATTGGTCAGACAGACCCTGAATAAAACATTTTCTATATCTAAATTGCTATCTGTGTGAATAGCTTTAAGTATGATAACTTAGTAAGTAGCATATTACATGTATTTTGAGACCATAAGTGTGCAATTTGAAGCTTAAGGAAGGCTTAAAGAATGTCAAAACTACACGAGAAAACAACACCAAGCTTTAGAATTTGATTTCTGGTATACTATGGATTGCAATCCCTTGTGGACTTGAACAATCTTTGTCTCTGTGCATGGGTCCTGCTTGGCTTCCATTTCCCGTGCCCTGCTGATGCCTGCATTTCTATAGCTTTTTGTTCTGCTTCAGTAATTGGAGTCTAGGATTATGTGCTACAAGTATTGAGCTACTGCTGAGATTATGTTTATTCATGGAATTTTGCTTTCTGACAGGCCCTGTTATTACCTGGCATGCACACCTTGTGAGGATATGCTAGCCACAGGGTGTCCTTCTACAACAATCATGTGACCAGACACAGTCTTCCTTCAGATGAGAGATATGCCTTTGTGAATCCCTTGGGTGCATTTGCCCAACTGGCTTACTAGATTGGATTTCCTTCCCCAAAGACAGATAAAGGAAGCAAGAACCTTTGCACCTTCTAGAATACAAGGAAAGATGCTTGGTGCTTCTTAAAGCTCTGCCAAAGGAAAACAGGCTTTTGTTTGTAGGCTTTTTCCATCTACCTTTGGCTTTTCTACTTGTATGACATAGTAAGTTTAGCCTTATGAGAATGATGACAATCACAACTGAATTTGGCATATCAGTGTATGTTTAGGATGCAAACTTTCAAGATATTGCAGACCTTTTGCTAGCAGTAGTGAATTTCCAATAATATTTAACAATCTAAAGATCAAATTCTTGTGAAAATTATGATAGCCATGAATACTAATACAGCTTTAACTGCATTTGTACTTCAAAATAATACTGAAGCATGGAGGAATGAGGAGTTAAGACACGTAGAAGTCATCGCAGAATAAATCAATACCTAAAAAAGAAATCATTCAAGTCCAATTATATTGCAAGTTTGAAACAGAAGGCAGCTAGGAAAGTACTGTAACTTCCTACAGTTTGCAAGACCTTATATGGTCCACAATATTTCCAGACACTAGGATAAAATATGAAGATAAGATGAGAATAAGTATTTTGGGCTTTCCTATTAAAACCAGATTATAAAAGGCATCAGGAGAACTGTTCAAACACTTCAATTTGTCAGTCGTTGAACCTGCAACCACAGGTTGAATACCTACATGTAGGAATGTGCTGGCATTTGCATACAAGCTTAATTATGGATTTTTAAAACACAATTTATATAATTTTTGTTTGACATGCCACAAAACAGACCCTTCTAGAATCAGCTCCTCCTGAAGTGAGAAAGATAACATTTTTTTCATGTATGTTTCTGTGCCATTTCAGACAAAAACTGAATGGTGCAATCATCTTTAGGATTTTCTGATCAGTGAATAGTGATAAACTTACACAGAACATCTGAGACTCCAGACATTTGGAGGAGTATAGAATGTCAGTTAAGTCTTTATTATTGTTAACTTATGATCCAATAAGCCTCCATCAGAGAGACTCTTTTGGGCTTTTTTTCCCCTACGGCTACAACACCTGGTCTCTCTTGGCAATAAGTTCTATGTGTTATACAGCAATTACCTCGGATATATAAAAAGCTTTCCTGAGATCTGGAGAGTAAAGCTAACTTCATGGAATCTTTTTACAGTCACCAGAATTAGATATGTATTTCACTGAATATTTTACATAATTTTAAAAAATATTTTTTATCAATTCAGCATCTTTAAATGCTAATTTTTAATCTATTTGGCATTTTTGACAGTCAACTCAAACATGTCTAGCTAACAGAGGAATTAAAACTCAAGAGTCTGGGACTTTATACATTGCACTGACTTTTGGATTCAATTCACTAAAATAAGCTGACAAAATGTTCCTATTGAGTAATATTTTTGGGTGTTTTGTATTTTGGGGGATTTTGTATTCTAGAAGAAATTCCACCATTCCACTGAGTTATGTGATGACAAATATGATAGGAAACTGACGTAAAAAATTACAATGTGGAATTTCAGCACTTCTTCCCAGAGGACTGCAATAAAAAGTTCCTGAAAATTCAGAAAAGTATGCTTGTCACTGGAACAAAAAATAAATTGGTCATTTTCAGAAACAGCATTCTTTTACCAGAAATATATATTAAAATATTACTGAGATTGTATGCGCCTACAATTTATTATTATGTGTTATTATGTATTGAGAGGGGCATGATTATGTGCTTAATGTGACAGTTCTTCTGCTATTTTCACCAAGAATCCATTTGAAGACCTGCAGTTTGGTTGAACTGCCAGTGAATAAGACAGAGGGCTAGAGGGCAGAAATAATATCACAGGGAATCAAGATGATCTCATAAAGGAGTGTAGCAGAGTTAGCAATGACATAGTGTTTTCAGCCTGAATAGAGAATAGGCAGAAAGAATAGGGAATGACTGTAAAAAAACAAGGGAATATCAAAATAAGGTCAAGACTAAAGATACCTCTTGGCCTCTTAAGAAAAAATTCAAGATATTTTGCTGACATACTAGAATCTCATAATTTATTTGCTTTATTTTTTGTCATATTATTATTAATTAGCCACAGCAGCAAGACCTGAACTTTAAATTTGTCTTAAAAGGATTGGAACATAACAAAAAGTGTGACAAAGCTGGAGTTCCAGTAGTCTCAAGATGACGATTTCTTCCTTCTTGTTCAGTGTTTAGGCAGGTTGTCACTTCTCCCTTTCTGGTCCATGCCTAAATTTTGTAATCAGAGAATCTCTTCTCAGACCTCTACAGATGTGGCAGATGTGGCAGATGTGTGTTGCTAGTTTTCTGAACTCCTGTAGTCATCACACCAGGAGCTACCTTCTTGGAATTTAGACATTGCAAACAGTAGTTTAATTTGTTAAATTTGGCGAAGCTTATTTTTTAAATGGGCTGACAATTTTGTCTCTAGGCATAGACAAATTTTGCAATAGGACACCCTATAGCAACAGATCTACTGATTTATGATTTATCTAAACTAGACTGGTTACTTTCTCTTAAAATAAAAATTAAAATCATAGTGTCTCAGCAGCAGTAATTTGTGACAAAGAAATGATCTGGCATGGAAGTCACTTCCATGGAAGCCCACCACCTAGAAGCCTGGAAGACCAGAGACAGAGGGGCTCAGCTGATGAGACAAGTAACAGCCAGCACTTACATGTCCTGTAACTATCCTGGAATGTGAATGCTCAGGAGCTACCATTGGGCAGCAGAACTGAGCTGGGATTTGGACTAAGGGTTGGGCTAACGTGCCCCACATCACAGGACTGGTGCTGATGGAAGTGTATATAACCAGTAGCTAGGGTAGGACCTGACTGGGTAGAACTAGAAATAGTATAATTTTTTTGCATAGTGATAAACTGAGAACATTTCCTAAGAATACATCAATAGTAAAATATTTATTAAGGATAAAAAAATTACCTTATGACTGTGAGGTAGAAAATATGTAATTATGTCCTACCTTCAAGCAGAAATATGAGATCTCCAAAACCAATGAACACTAAATATTTTTGGGAGTTACATACAGGTATTTGTGACAAGGATAGCTGCAGAGTAGGACAAGTCCAAAAATAATGTGCCGTAAGAGCTTGAATCTTGTCCTCATTTTTCACATATTGATGGCAAAGCAGTTTGTAATTTAAAATGGGTCTCAAGAGATATACAGTTTCAGGAGTGCAACTTAAACTGAGTCTATCTTACATCAAAGAAATTGAAATATCTTTAGCACACAGAAACCATCTCTCCAAGGTATAATAATGTATTCTGCATGTCAGCCTGCTCCCCACAATGAATTCATATCATCCCATTTATCACTTGTATTATTCAGGGACTTGCAATCAAATGAAAACAGATACACTATTCCTACCTTTGTTTCTCAGTAAAGTTATTGAACAATTGTATTTTATTCAAAAACAGACAAACAAACCTCACACAGAACAAGCAAACAAACAAACAAAAAAAAACAAAAAACAAAAGCAACAAAAACCAAAACAAAAAAAAATCCTCCCCCCCAAAAAAAAAATCTAAAAAAACCCCCCCAAAAAAAAAAAAAAAACCCCCCCCCCAACAAAAAAAAAAAAAAAACAAACCACAAACCAACAAACTAAAAAAAAACCCCTGAGATAGCCAGTTCCTGGAAGGGATCATATTAACATCTTGAAAAAAGTATTATAAATTAGATGTGTATGTGCTTTATTAATAATAATTCTTTATTTTTATCAAAATTGTAATTGGTAATTTTCACCAGTGAAGCCAAATTGGTTTTGGCCTACCAAAATTGTTTAGGGCTACCAAAACACAAGAATGAAGCAAAGATGCTTTTAGTGTTGCCTAAAATGGAGAAAAGAACCTTCGAGACAATATTAGTATAGATAAAATAGAGATAAAGCCTCTATTGAAAGTGCTTTCTATTACAACAACATACACCCAGTATAGGGCTGTTACAAATTTAAAACATTAATTAATTATCATATATAATGGATACATCAAACCTGAGAATTGTATGCCCCCAGAACCTCCCTGGGTCTACCCCTGTGAAGCTTCTCCAAGGGTTTGGGGCCTCCTATCTTGCTTGACTACAGGATAACTTTCAGGTGCATGTGTCCCAAACAAGATGTCCTAGCTAAAACCTTTTTCCTTGAAAAGCACGTTAAACAGGATTTCAATAATGTGGCACAAACCATGAGAAAGGGGGCTAGATACTGTCGTCTGCTACCTTAAGTGTATGAAACTATACAGCTATATTAAAATCTACAAATACATAAAAATCTTAAGGCATCATTAGCACTGTTGCCCACAGCTGTTGATAAAACTTTTCTGACCTTGCAAAAGCTTGATCAGTTTGCATCACAGACATACTGTATCAATCAAGCAGTACTGAAGCCTGAAAGCAGAAAACATCTGACTGTATCTCATGTACAAGTTAAAAATTTCACAATTCTGTTCAAAAGCATTCTATCTGCTTTGAGCTGTTGAATATCCCAGAGACAGTCAGACCTAAACTAGCATTATATCTCAAACTGATATACGTGGTTTTTACTTTATAGGACTATCGTTATATGGTCATATCACAGAATCACAGAATGGGTAAGATTGGAAGTGACCATAGTGGATCATCTGATTCAACCTTCCTGCTCCTGCACAGTCATCCTAAAGCACTTAGCACAGAAGAGAGTCTAGATGGCTCCTGAATAACTCCAGTTATTATTAGTAACTCCTCAACCTCTCTGGGCAACCTGTTTCAGTGCACACAGATCACCCACACTGTAAAGAAGTTCAGGTGGAACTTCCTGTGCATAAGTTTCTACATGTTGCCCCTTGTCCTGTTACTTGGCACCACCAAGAAGAGCCTGGCTCCATCCTCTGACCCCTTCCCCTCAGATACTTACAGACATAGATGAGGTTCCTTCTCAGTCATCTTTCTCAAGACTGAACTGGCCCAGCTCCCTCAGCCTTTCCTCACAAGAGAGATTCTCCAGTCTCTTAATCATATTTGTAACCCTCTCCAGGATCTTTGTGTCTCTCTTGCACTGAGCCCAAAACTGGACACAGCACTCCAGATGTAGCCTTACTAGGGCTGAGTAGTGCAGCAGGGTCACGTCCCTTGGCCTGCTGGCAACACCCTTCCTAATGCACCCCAGGATACCATTGGCCTTCTTGGACACAAAGGCACCGCTGGGTCATAGACAGTTTGTTATCCACCAGGACTCCCAGGTATTTCTCTGCAGAGCTGCTTTCCAGCAGATCAGCCACCAGCCTGTACTGGTGCATATGTATTGCAACTCAAAAAGACTTATTTCCAACTCTTAGAGTGACTATAGACTATTTTTAGATGGGTAGGAGGAGAAATTAAATTATAATGATATCAGAAATTAAACAGTAATGCATATTTATAAAAGCTGGTTAGAATTGAGATAATAAATTTATATTTGGATGAAAATTGGTAATTACATTTATTCATATGTAAAGTAGATTTTCATATGCCAATCTGCCAACTGAATAACTAGCTTTAGTATGTCCACTAATCTGAAATTCAAATAACTCAGTATTTGAATAAGACAAAGCAAGCAAACAGATAATTTTAGACTATAGTATGAATTTATAGGAAACATTAATATGATGTATTGGATCCCTTATTATTTTTAATAAACTGAGGTTCAGACAACCTCACTATAAACACTTGATCCAGATTCTTAACACTGTTTTATCACAAATGATGGCCTAATCCCATATATTGCAAATTAATACAAAAATATGTTACACAAATGGATAATGCAAATATTAATATGGTGTGCAAACCATTCTATGATTCTATAGTAAGCAACAAAAAAATTTGAATATTCCAGAAGTAATTAGGAGCACCTGGACTGGATTGTTAGTTGTCCTATTGCTTGAAAGTATGCTATGAACTTTTTAATATTAATCATAGAATGTTAAATACTGTCAGATTTCTGTAGTGTATGAAGGAATGACTGTGCCAGCCATTTGAGAAACTCTTCAATGCTAAATTGAAGATGGATTCAGTCATGTTTGGAGAAACATGTATGCATTTTTTAATCAAGTAGGGTGGGTTTCTGCTAAAGTTGTGATTGAATTTTACAAAAGCTAGTGAAATAGACAAAATTTCTGTATTCTTTATACAAACATTGGATAGAGGATAGTTAAGGCAGATGAATCTCATCTGGAATTACTTATTAGCATCAGTCTTATCTATGAATACAGAGCCTGAACTATATAAGATGATTCAGATGCTTCTATACTTATATTAGAAACAGTTGTGTCTTTATAGTTAGATAGGAAGATGGATTACCATTTTAATTGAACTTGAAACTCAAAAGGTAATTTTATAGGTGACTTTGCTATATGTTCTTTTGTATGGTGATTTTTGTCATTTCAGTGAGGAACACAAGGCCCCTAATTCTGACTATAGCATTGATTACAATAGTTTAGATGCAGTTGAAATGGTTTTGTAATTTGCAATTTTATACTCCTGAAATATTTTCCTCTGCTTTTAAATAAACAGATCTATTTTTCATTCAGCTGATTTATTCTTTTAAAGATTTTATTATCTGTGCCTAAATATTTTTCATCCTGGATCTATGCCTGAAAAATTATTAAACTTTCACATTAAGTAGTTCAGTTGTTGTTTCTAGTTACAGAAAGTTTTGCCCTTTTCTATCTTTGAATTGCTGCCACATAGTTGCATAGAAATTTAGAAGGCCTTTATCTGAAATATGCCTTTTGAGGTCTTCCTGGAACCTGCCATCATGTGATGGGACTCACAAGCAGTTTAGAAATGTTATTTTTTTTTCCTCGGAATAATAGCTCAGGGTTTTGCTGCATTTTAAGCATTCTCAGAACTGTTCTGTTCACCATAGCTCTGTAAATGCCATTCCCTATTCTAGCATCACACAACTCCTTCAAAAATGTCAGCCCACCAAGAATGTGCAAAGACATAGAGACAGTGAGCAGACATAGAAGCTGAACACTCAGCTAAAGGCAGCTGTGGGAGTTCCAGTAACCCCACCAGAGTCAAAAGTGAGAAAGTCATAGCAGGGAATATGACCTGGCTATGTCTCTTTGTCTCACCTCTTTCACTAGATACTAAAAAAACTTGCACATATCACTCCTACCTAAGTGTTGTCCTAAAAAAATAAGGTCATTATGACCTGACCTTGGAGTATATAAGTTTTTCTTCTGAGAGAGAAGCAGAGACCTCTCAGGACATGCATTTTGGATAGCTCATGGAGATGAGCAAAGTTGAAGGCAAGGCACTTTACCTTAAAAAAAAAAAAAAAAAACCCAAAAAACAATTAGGCTTTTCTCTGTTCATTGTTCATTACCCTTGGCTGTATAAATTTGTGCTGGATACCTCACAAGCATTTGTGCAAAAAGGAGTCCTCGGACACATGCATAGGTAATCTGTATATGCACAGTAGTTTAGATAAAGCCAAGATATGGTTTCTATAACTCTTATAATTGAAATCTTAAGAGTTTACCCACTACTAGTTCATACCAAATTGTTACAGGAAAAAAAAAATAATAGCAATGTGGTTCAAATTATTACACAGACACTTAGTTTCTACCACTTTTTCTGTTATGCTCACCTTGCCCTTCTCTGGGGTCTAATATTGGTGGTTTCATTTTGATCATATTGATGATGGGCTGTCAATTGTCAGCTCCTGGAGACCTTCAACACCAAGTGGAATACAATGTGCAAGTTGATATTTTCTTCCTCCTCACTCTAGGATCTGCTTGAAATAATTTTTTTGTATATCTGCTAACAGAGTTTTACACTTTCAGTCTTTTTACCTTGATCTGCATTTCTATATCCCATTCAAATTTAATAAATATAGTGGCTTTTAACTATGTTGAATATTACTTCATTGTTGTCCTTGCTCTTCCTAAAATAATTTTTTCTCATATTTCCAGTCTGGCTTCATATGAGTATGATTTGATATTAAAAAAA
>VXBX01008035.1:38727-51810 GCA_013400415.1 Scytalopus superciliaris
CTGGGCACACTGTTGGCTCATGTTGATCTTCCTGTCAATCCAAACTCCCAGGTCCCTTTCTGCCTGGCTGTTCTTCAGCCACTCTGTCCCCAGCCGGTAGTGCTGCATGGGATTGTAGTGGCCAAAGTGTAGGACCCAGCACTTGATCCTCTTGAACCTCATCCCACTGGATTTGGTGCATCAATCCACCCTGTCCACGTCCCTCTGCAGAACCCTCCTACCCTCCAGCACATCAACACACCCTTCCAGCTTGCTGTCATCTGCAAATTTGTTAATGGTGCATTCAATCCCCTCATCCAGATCATCAATAAAGTTACTAAACAGGACTGGGCCCAACACTGATCTCTTGGGGACACCACTAGTGACCGGCTGCCAATGGGATGCAGCACCATTCGCCACCACTCTCTGGGCCTGGCCATCCAGTTCCTAACCCAGCACACAGTGTACCTGTTCAATCAGTGGGCTGCCAGCTTTTCCAGGAGTATACTATATGAGACAGTGTCAAAGGCTTTGTTGAGGTCCAGGTAGACTACACTGACAACCTTCCCCTCATCCACAAAGTGCATCACCTGTTCATAAAAGGAGATCAGGTTGGTCAGGCAGGACCTGCCCTTCCTAAATCCATGCTGGCTGGGTCTGATCCCCCATCTGTCCTACAGGTGTTGTGTGATCACACTCAAGATTATCTGTTCCGTAACCTTTCTGGGCACCAAGGCTAAGCTGAGAGGCCTGTAGTTTCTCTGATCCTCTTTCTGGCCCTTCTTGTGGATGGGTGTCACACTGGCCAACTTCCAGTTATCTGGGATCTCCTCAGTTACTCAGGACTGGTGACAAATGATGAAGAGTGGCTTGTCAAGCTTGTCTGCCAGCTCTCTCATCACCCTAAGATGGATCTTCTCTGGTCCAATAGACTTGTGAGGGTCCAAGTGGCTCAGCTTCCTCCTGGATTACAGGAAGGCTATTTGGCCTCCCTATAATTTCACAGTCATCAGCCCTTTTTCCTGTGGGTGGCTTTAATTTGGTTTGCTGGAAACTCAACACAATGGTGAAGAGGCAGTCTAGGAGGTTCCTGGAGTGTGTGCAACATAACCGTCTGACACAGCTGATGAGTGAACCTACCAGGGGTGGTGTACTGCTAGACCTGCTGTTTACAAACAGGAAAGAGTTGGTGGGAAATGTGGTCATTGGAGACTGTGTTGGGCACAGTGATCATGAAATGATCAGTAGTGGGGCAAATCCTATTCAGTATCTTCATCAAAGGTCTGGAAGAGGAGATCAATTATACTCTCAATAAGTTCGTGGTCAGCACTAACTTGGGTAGGGGTATTGATCTGCTGGAAGATGGGAGGGCTCTGCAGAGGGATCTGGACAGGCTGGATCAATGGGCCAAGGCCCATGATATGAGGTTTCAGTGTGGGTCACAACAATGCCACAGAGTGCTACAGGCTGGGGGAAGAGTAACTAGAAAGTGGTCCAGTGGAAAATGACCTGGAGGTGTTGGTTGACAGCTGGCTGAGTGTGAGCCAGCCTTGTGCCCAGGTGGTCAAGAAGGTCAATGGCATCCTGGTTTGTATCAGAAATTGTGTGCCCAGAAGGTCCAGACAAGTTCCTTCTGTACTTGGCACTGGTGATGCCTCATCGTGAGGTCTGTGCCCAGTTCTGGGTCATCACTTCAAGAAAGACACTGAGGTTCTGGAGTATGTCCAGAGAAGGGCAAAAAAGCTAGTGAAGTGTCTGAAGCACAGGTCATATGAGGAGTGACTGAAGGAGCTAGGATTGTTTAGCCTGGAGTAAATGAGGCTCATGGGAGATCTTACTACTCTCTACAATTACCTTAAAGGAGGTTACAGCAAAGTGAGGTTCAGATTCTTCTTCCAGGCAACTAACAGGAGCAGAGGAAATGGCCTCANTGCCTCATCGTGAGGTCTGTGCCCAGTTCTGGGTCATCACTTCAAGAAAGACACTGAGGTTCTGGAGTATGTCCAGAGAAGGGCAAAAAAGCTAGTGAAGTGTCTGAAGCACAGGTCATATGAGGAGTGACTGAAGGAGCTAGGATTGTTTAGCCTGGAGTAAATGAGGCTCATGGGAGATCTTACTACTCTCTACAATTACCTTAAAGGAGGTTACAGCAAAGTGAGGTTCAGATTCTTCTTCCAGGCAACTAACAGGAGCAGAGGAAATGGCCTCAAGCAGCACCACATTAGGAAGTATTTCTTCACTGAATGGGTTGCCAAACATAGGAACAGAGTACCAGGGAAGTGGTAGTGTCACTGTCCCCAGAGGTGTTCAAGAACCAACTGTACATAGCATGTGCTATAGGCTAATTGACAAGGTGGTGATTGGTCAAAGTTTGGACTCAGTGATCTTGGAGGTCTATTCCAACCTAAATTCTGTGATTCTGTCATTATATGTAGTATAAATCAGGGTGATACTATTTTGTAATTGCAATAGAATTCACAAGTTCCTTTAATGAAATGATTCTTCACTATATAAAGAAAAAAATTTGACTCACCAACAGAGAAGTCTTTCCCTGTAATAAAATAATAATCCAGAAATTGATTCCATAATTTAAATTGATCAGAAGACCATAGGATTAATTCCAAGGCATTTCAGATCATCAGGGAACACAGCAGATCTCCAGCTCATTGACTAGGTTGCTGAGGATTTTATCCCATGGGAACTGGAAAGCCTCCAAGGAGGGAGACAGCTCTTGGGAGTGGCCCCCTAACCTATCATTATCAGGGGAGAATATCTTCCCCTTCTCTTCAGCTACTCTGAGCCTACTCAGACTGGTGTTGAACAGAATCTAGGACCTTCTCCCCAGAGCCTTCTCCAGTCCCATCAGCATCTTTTCCAGGGCTCTGCTTGCCTAGGACATGACTGAGCAGTGCTCCTGCCCCGAGTGCATGGAGTTTCTGTCAGTTCTTTACTCCTGCCAGTCCTGGTCCTAGTGAAAGGCAAACCCTGTCCTCACAACTATTGCCTAAGTGCAAGGTTTCAATATTATTTTCTGACTCTTTAATAAGTTGTGAATTTTACCCCAAATATTTAGCAATTTTTTATGGTCTATAATGCACAAAATAAACTGAGATTAAATGTGCATACGAATTTCAGAACATAATTGTCATAAGTAAAGGGTGTTTGGCTGTCTGGGTGTCAATTCACAAACATGACTGTCTCTCTCAGAAGAACAACCTCTCATACATGTGATGCAGCACAGACAACAGCCAGGCAGTGTTCCTAGCAATGACACACCTGCAAGATGGCATTGTACTGACCCTATTGTATATACAGTTATATATATGGTTATTCTTTTTATTTAAATAGTTGACTGTTCTAGAGGGACCTGAAAATATTCAATGAATTTCTTGGTCCTTTCTTTGAACTCTTCTACCTGAAGATGCTGAAAATTCCCCCAGTTCAGATAGTATCATTGTCTCTAGTTCTCAGGGGCTGTGCAGGAAATACAGGCAGAAAATGCAAGTAGAGGTGGAAAGATAGGGGAGCAAGGGGTGTGGGGGAGAAAGCTGTTCAAGTTGGGTTTAGTTTTGGGGGTTTTTGTGTGGTGTTGCTGTTTGGGGTTCTTTGCTGATTTGAGATTTTTTTTGTTTGTTTGTTTTGGGGGGGTGTTTGATTGGTTTGAGGTTGGTTTTTTGTTGTTGTTGTTTGTTTGTTTTAGTTGGTGGTGGTTTGGGGTTTTTTTTCTTGTTGGGCTTTGTGGGTTTTTTTGCTTTGTTTTGGTTTTTTGGGTTTTTTTTTAGTTTTTACTAATAAATGAACAGAACAGCAGTATTTACAAATGCAGATGGCAGTAATTTTCCAGAAGTGTAAGACTCAATGTCAGTAGCACTGGGTCTCAGCCATAGTCACTGTTTTTGTGTAACTCCAAAGAGAGAGTAAGCCTTGAAATCTCCTTATGGTCTCATTAAGCTGGCTCTATTAAGGAACTGTAAAACAACTTGCATTAGTTAAACTTTTGAATCCTGATGAGGTTCTAATCAATTAAAGCAATTAGCTGTGGGTGCATAATATAACAAGAAGACTGATTCATTCAATTAAGAGTTAGGTGGGTTCACTATACATTTTGTATCATAAACAAAAAGTTATAAAAATGGCTAGGTCAGTTTTATAGCATATGAGGCAAACAGCTTTTTGTTCTGGAAAACAAATTATTTTGTTACATGCTAGCCTGAGACACAAAAGGAACTCAGTAAATCCACTCTCAAGACTAAGGCAAGAGGAATTTTGCTACAGCTTAAGCTGCAGTTTTACAAGGAAAGTTCTGGGAAATTCGTTGCAAATTCCCTGTCCCATGGGCAAATATCCAAATATCATGTGATGCATTTTCACTAATAAAGTGCACAATTACTTCTTACTACCTTTTCAATCAGGGAGGCATTTTATCTGCCATTTTTCCAGAGAAACTAAGATATTGAGAGCTCTGTGAACAAGTACATGGTAAAACAGATACACACAGTGTTACTGAGTGGGAAGGGGCATCAAACTGTCAGTGTACAAGTAAAAAGGACATTTTTTAAAAGTGTGTGCATTTAATACTGTATTCAGTTGGAAACAGAAAATGTTGTTAAATTAGCTTACAGAACCAGATAAATAGAGACACAAAATGAGGCAAGTATGAATTTTGAAATAAATATTACTGAAATTCAGCATACTTCAGGAATAAATGAAGACATAAGCTAAACTTCAAGAGTGTGAAGTATAAAACTATTTTATGCTCAAAATAGACAAGACGATACTTTTCCAAAGAATCCCAGTCTGTTTCTCCTGAAAACTTGTAACTGAGACCCACAAATGACAACCAGCAGAAGTATAAAAAACATTTCTCTTTTTATGCTTTTACCACTTGCTTTTAGAGGAAACAAAGGGAACCGAAATACATTGAAGCTTTACATGTAGAAAAATGAGGTTTTTTCAGTAGAGAAAAATGGATTTTAAGTTTGAAACAGTGGAAATAATGTCCTGGCAGTTGAATGATAAATTGAAAAGCAACCAACTGGTAAACCAATAAATTGTGATTTTATGAGCTGTGGATTTGATCCACAGACAGTTTAAATAAATAATATTTGAAATCAAATTCACGTTTCTTAATTCAAAAGCATTTAGAACCATTCTTACTAGTTTTATTTATGCTATTTAACTCACAATGAGAATATGTATTACCCTTAGGAAGAAATTCATAACACAAAGTGTGATTGGTTATTGAAATGGGCTGCCCAGGAAGGTGGTGATACCACCATCCTTGGAGGCTGAAAGAAAGATTGGACATAGCACTCAGTGCCATGGTCTAGTTGACAAGGTAGTGTTTGATCATAGGTTGAACTCAATGATCTCAGAGGTCCTTTCCAGCCTAACTGACTGTGATTCTGAGATGTTATTCAATTCTCAGCTAGGACATCCCAAATTACAACAAGAAACAAAGTGACATTTCAAGAACTGAAGGCTAAAGAAGAGGAATCTTATAATTTGTGGAGAAGGAGGTGAAAGAGTTGAAGGAATACTGGTCCCTACTTTATAGGTACAATTTAGTTTTATTATTCTCATATTAATAAAGAAGTGAAAAACTAACTATGTTTTTGAGACTAACAGTTACTGTTCACTCCAAAACAATATTAGATGATGGTCAGCAAGACCAAAGTTAAACATGTCAAATGTAGCTTCTGACACTGTCAATGGTACAGGGCTGCGGCTGTGGCAACAGGCTTCCCTCACTCATCCATTCATATCCACCTATCTATTCCTTTCTACATTACAATTTCCTGGCCTCTACTTCTCAGTCAGCCTTTCATATTTGTGCATTTACTTGCTTTTTACACTATGAAAAAATAAATATGATAAAGGTGAAAAATTCATTGTCACTGATTTGTAATAGATGTGTGCTATGAATAGTGTATGATTTACCTATGTCTTGAACTGGTCTCTTTTGTCAATACTGCACACAATTATTTTTAGTTCAAAAATTGACGAAGTGCACCTGTAACTCTTGTTCATAAATACAGCTGATCATCTGTTTCAAAATTTCAAAGAAAAATATTATATTTAGTAATAATAACCACTTTCACACAGGCTGCAGTTCTGATTTGAACATTTCTGCAAGAGAATGTCATTGAAGTAACAAAAATAAATAAACCAACAAATGAAAAATTCCAAATAAGGATTTGTGTGTCCAGTAAGATAAGTAACCCGATCTGAACTTAATGAAGGAAAAAGTCTATGTGCTCTCCACTAATAAATCTGGAACTGAACCACTGTCAGAGATAATATACTAAATTAAAAACAATTAAATTCTGAATTACATGATATGGAATATTACTTCAACCTCTTTCTATTCTTTGGACTCCCATAAAGGGACAAGTGCTTTGTCAGCAGGTTATTGTCTCTATTTTTACTGGGCTGTGTGTACTTCTTGTAAAATGCTAACAGTACCTGGAATGTAACGATGCTTGTAGACTTGAGTAATTCTTAATGACAGCCTACAGGTGTCAGAAATTGTGTTAAAAGTGTTAGAACAATAATGATCTTTCAGATGCCCTGTAGTATCCAAATAATATCCTGCCTGGAATTACAAAACAAACTTGTAGCCATCAGGCAGTTCCCCCATGCCCTGTTTGACTTCTGTTAGAAATACTGATAACTTGATAGCAAACCTAGAAGCAGATGAACCTGATACTTGCATCAGATTTTATTTTCATCTCAGTGTGTAGAATGTTATGCAGTGAGGTATTTATTTGGGATATGGGAAACTCATCACCCCTTCTGCCATCCAGATATTGAACCAAATTTTCCAAAATCTCCACAGAGTTCCACAATCACACATGTATGAAGTTATTCCTCCTTTTCTGTCCTCTAGTTCACCAAATGGTTAATTTTATTTTTCATATGGAAAAGGTTCAACAGGTGATATTTAAGAAAAATTATCCAAAGACTGTATGAGAAATTGAACAGACTTCTGAATTCAGAAGGCAGAATTTGACCCCCAAACTCCTATACCTCATTAGACCCCATGGTGTGATCAAGAGAGGATGATTTTTTTTGTTTGTTTGTTTATTTTGTTTATTTTTAATTTTCTTATAATGCAAAATTCCTTTCATGTTACATATTTCAATTTTCTCTTCCAGGAGATAATTCTTTAATTTATATAAAACCATGGTGCCAGTTACCAAAGCATCTTGTTGTCTTATCTTGCTGTTTATCATACAATCTCTTTTGGAGAGGAGGCTGCTGGTTTGTTTCCTTTTCCTTCACTGTTTCTAAATATTTTTATTTTTTTTTTATCTCCAAATGACAAGAGAACTTCAGTATGAATTTTAAAGAAGTTAATCATATTTTGACACTTATTTATTTAATGCAAAATCTGTCTGTATCATAGAATGGCTGTGTTACTTTCTGCTTTCCCTAGCAGTCAAATGAGAAAGTATTTCATACAAATCATTTACTGTTTAAAACTTTTGAATAAAACATGCTAACCTTGTCATGCTAAATGACAGACAGAAATGTCACCATTGTTTGCCTGGGACAAATAATCCATATACTTTATGTATAATTCATCTGATCTTTAGGAATGTTTAACAATATTGAATTTAGATAAATCTCAATAGTATAGTGCATCAAACTCCTCTATCAATTTGCATGTGCACCTCATCAGTTTAAGTCTCTATTTCTATCACTCTAGCTCTATGTTAACCCTAACAGTTTTGGAGATTTTTCTTATTTTATAGCACACAGTCACTGACACTGCCCAAGTTGTATCATTCCATATCCTCCTTGTGACCTTCCCACTACCATTCTCAGCTTGAGAACCTACAATAAACCAAGGCTGTACATCCATCACAGTGGCATTAGCTTCAGGGACACCTATTCAGTAGTAGTTAGTCTCAGAGCCGTCAGATTCTGAAAAGGGATTGAAACACTACTCTGGATAAGATTTAAATCCTCTCCCTAAAATAAGATTCCAATTCTTTCCTAAAGTTTCCTGTCCACCAAACTTCAAACAGAACAAGTTTGAAAACAGTCTCTTGAGCTGTAGGGAGAAGGGAAAATGTTCCATAATAAAACACACAAATGCAGAGAGATACAAACACACTGGTGCATGCAGAGTCCTTCTGGCACTTCTCCACCTCAGAAGGGAAAACACAGGGGCTTAGTAGTTTTTAAGATACCATTTTTGTGAAAGGTACCAGCCCTGTACTCTCCATTTTGCATCAACTCAGAGCAAACACTTAGAAGACTATGACATGGCAGGATCAGAGCACAAGAGTTGTGGTTGGACATTGCTAAAATAGAATGACTTTTTTACCTCTTAAGACAACCAGTTACTCTTGAGTAAAAAGACTGAATGTTTAAGTAAGAACAGCAGATAATCGTAAATGCATTCTCCTTTTTCCAGTGCTTAAAAAGTTTGCATAATGACCACAGCAAACCAGAGGCATGCGCAGGCATGAGGAGAGTCTGGCAAGAGGGATGGAATCTTTTTTATGGTAAACAAAGGTCTTTTTCTAAAATAATCTTTCCTCAAATAGCTTTTGAATTTGACAAAAACTTGCAATCTCATTATGTTTCTACTTCCCTGGTGACAAAACCAAAGAAACAAAAGATTTCAGGAAAATAAAAGGCAACAGAATGCAAATCCGCAATGAAACGCTGCCTGATATCTTAATACATTTTTATTTCTGTCTCCTGGATGGAGAACATATAGTCCAAATGAACAAATCCAAGTAGCTGTATCTCTAGGTACAGCTCTTTAGACAACAGGGACCCAGCATGTGAATAGTCTTACAACCAAATTTCTCAAAGTAGTATGAATTATGTTGTAACTTACTAAAGAATATTCTGTTTCTGTGCAAAGTAAACAAATAAAGATAAAGTTTTACTGGTTTGGGGGTTTATTTTCCCCTCACGCACTGAAAGATTACTGGTTTCTTTCTGTGAAGATCAGCTTAGAGTTGGGCACTAATTTCATTCAGAAAGAGCCCTGCACCGGAAAAGCTGAATAGCTCTTCAAATCTTCTAGAGTCAAGAGCCCACTTTCTGAAACCCTGTTCCTTAGTATTATTATTATATATACACCAGTATCAGCAGATGAGCAGAAACAAAAGGTCGCAAGTATGACTGCAGGTGAAGAAGTAGCACCAATATTTACTATCATCTTCAAAGGAAAACACACACAAACAAACAAAAACCAAAAAATAACTTTTTTTTTTTTTTATTAATGAAACCTTATACAAACTAGTTAAGCAAGTGAAGCAACCTGTCTAACAGAGTGACAAAGAAGGAGAGACAATAACAAGTGTGATTCCTATATATCTCTTCCCTGCACATTTATGTTCAATCTTTCATCCAGGAATCAGCACACCTGAATTAGAAGCACAGCTGTGAACTCTAAGACTTCTTACACTTCTGTAGTCACATATCTAAGCATATCAAATAGTAAGGAGGGCACCATTAACTGGAAATCTGTATCAGACCCTAAATTTATATATATTCCTTAACACAGGCAGCAGAATAATCCAACTGGATTCTGAAATCCTTAAATATACAGAGATCAGCAAGATCCCAGTTATCTATTCCTCTTTCAAAATTTTGAGTTGATTTGCAGCCAGTACACATGCAGGCCACTAGCAATCCTAATACCTCTAAATTATGGCTCTGGGATTTGCTGATCTGGACAATCTCAAATGTAGAAGGTGAAGGTGAAGGAGAGAAAGTGTTTCTGCATATAAATTTAGATGTGACTGCAAGTCTGTTTGAGTCAGCTGCAGGGATAAAAACAGAGATGAGAGATGGCTCCTACATTTCATACAAAATGTGATATTGAGTGATCTTGGATTGTCACCTCCCCTACTGTAAAAAGGTCAGCTTAGTTCATTATGTACAAAACCATTTGTGTTATTATGAAATTTCTTCTGTTGTATGAATAGTTATTGGAGAAAATTAACATTTATAAAAGGCTTTAAAAATGTTTAATTAAATACTCTAAAAGTTAAGTCCAGAGCAAAAATTAATTATTCCAGTTGAGATCATTTTATCTGTCTGAACATAAGCATACTAACTAATACAACTGTGAGCTGAGTGAACCACTATGTTCTGATTTAGAAGTCACATCCAAAGTAAAAGATGTAAAAAGAGTCAAAAAATACAGCAAACAGTGTAACAATAAGAAGCTCCTCTACAATAAAGAACTAAGATACAGAAAACTAAATTAGACAGTTTTATTACTTCTGATTTTTCACACTACTTTCTGTGTCTTGCATATCTTAAACTACCTCATCTTCTGGACTGTTAATTTTTGTCAGTGGTGACATACTTTTCCACAGCAGATCAATAGCAGATAATGAAGGTCAGCTCATTATAAAATGCTCAAATCTTTCTCAACATTTCTATTCAAAAGCAATTTTTTTGGAGAGAATAGTTTTCCTTTTTAAAGGAAAACTATTTCTCCGTCAGGAGAAATCTCAGACGTTCACTGCTGTATTTACTTCTCACTGGATCTTTCCTTTAACAATTTAGTATGGATAGCAAGCAGTAAGAATAACAATGTGTTAGTAAATTTTAATTGGAAACTCAGGATGTAATTAATGTCCCTTGAAATTAGAGTGAAATTCTTACTTACTTGCAGATTTGTTACCTTCAAAAATAAAATATCAAAACAGGTGTAATTTTTTTTAATTAATTTTAATGGGTTTAGTAATAAATTTATCTTGACAATAATCACCTCACCTTGAAGATTAGCTCTGCCTGTACAGAAGCAACATGCAAAACATTTAATATTAAACCATTAGAGAGTGTCCAAAGGAGGAAAACAAAAACAGTGAGGTGCCTTGAGAGGAAGTTGTATAAGGAGAGGCTGAGGGTACTTGGCCTGTTCAGCCTGGAGAAGAGGAGACCAAGGGGAGACCTCATTGCAGTTACAACTTCTTATGAGAAAAAGAGGAGGGGCAGGAACTGATCTCATCTCTGTGGTGATCTGTGACAGGACCTGAGGGAATGGCCTGAAGTTGTGTCAGGGAGTTGGCCTTGATGATCCTTGTGGGTTCCTTCCAACTCAGCATATTCTGTAATTCTCTGATTTAGTTATGGAAACTTGGTATCTATAATATTAATAACAAAACAAGTGGCTGAATCAAATTTAAGAACTGGTAAATACTATCTGACATACTAATGAGTTTACACTGTGAGTTTTAGGAAGGGCTATAAAGTAGAACTAAGTACTTCAGTTTTTCTCTTGAACTTTTTAGTGAAACTTCCACTGGTGCTGGCAAAAACTCAGTTGAAAGTGGAAGGCATTTGCCAAGCATAGTATATAGTTACATGCAGATATATGCACACACAGTGAGTGGAAGGAATAATTAGGGCCTTTAGGTTTTTAAAAAGTAATGCTGGGATGAATTTAAAAAAAAAAATAACCTTCTTCCTCTAGGGATTATTACTCATAACACTTCTTAGTTTTTCCATCTACACCACTACAGAACACAGAACTACATATATCCAGGTAGGAATGTACTTTCTGGGCTATGGGGGGAAGTGTTTTGTTTGTTGGGTTTTTTGTTCCCTTAGGCTCATTCACATTACTCAGTAGTTTGCATGGATAAAAGCACAAACAAATTAGTAAGAATTCCCTTCAAGAAATTAATGAGAAAGTGACTGAGAGAAACCAGGAAAGAATGATTGTGTTTCTGCATTCACCTTTTCAGACAGAACAACTCAGTGACCTCAAAATTCTCTAGTCTGTGAGGGTCAATATGAGCAATGAATCTGAGGAAAATAATCTTGTTCTCTGTTTCTATTGCAGTTGCAATCCATATGGGAGATCACTACACTATACATCAGTGAAAAGGAGAGAAAGGACCTGCAGTATTTGAAATGTAACAAAGAACCGCTTCAGGGGTGAGTGTTGTCTTGAGTCTGATCCTGAGATAGTGGGCTTTCAGCTAAGGTCATGCTTTGTGTCACAGGTATCCCTGAAAAGTGAAAAAAATGTTGCCATACAAGCTGTGGCTAACTGTTCACAGGTATATTTTCTTTAAAAAGTATAAAAGTTTTCACTGAGAGGCAAATCCATTTTTGCTACCCCATGTAAATATTAACAGGTTTTTCTTCAGATGTTGCCCAGGTTTTGAGCCTATTACCCAAACAACTATGTTTGGGTATTCTTGACAACATTTAGCTTTTCATCTCAAGGCATTATCAAAATATTAAATCTAGTTTCTCAGTATGGGAGGGGAACAGGTAAGGGAGAACTATTGCCCTTCACTAGGTTAAATGATAACTCAAAATTCCTCAGTGAAGTTGTGTGATTCTCAGTCAGATTAAGTTTTAATTATTTAATTTTGTAAAGGGCAATTCTTAAAAGTATTTTTCTCATCTTGTACAATGTATCATCATCATCATGATCATGGCTGGGCTTCGCGAACGAAGATTTGAGAAGGGCTCTACCCACGTTTGCTACAAGCGCACTGGTGGCTAAAAAGGCCAATGCACGATAGGCAAGTCCGGTTGCAAAAGGCACAGTGGAAAGTCTCCACAGGCTGTACAATGTATAAAATTTTAAAAAATGTCATGATCATCAATCAAAGAGCCATAATTACACAAGGATATGACTTCTGCTCTTGATTCAAATTCAAATAGCTCAGTGCTGAGTAAGTAATGGTTGTATAAAGAATGGCTGATATCTACTCTTTCAGTAGTTGATTAAAATAGTAATAGTCATTATGTATTTCTTTAAAAAGAAGCTATATAATTTACAATTAAAAACATACATTTATACAATATATACTTTTCACTTGCCCAAATGTAACAAGAAAACAAGTGCACTGACAGACATCTCTTATATGTTTTTAACATAGGTATGCTGCTCCTGTCTTTCTGGATACCACAGCTCCTGCTAGCTGCCCATTTTAAAAGTTTGGTTATGCTCCTTTACTTGCACTGATAGAAGCTCTCTTCAGGTACTTTCTAGTTTTGGCTAGTAGAGTTAATTTTCTTCACAGTGGCAAGTGTGGGCCTGTGTTTTGGATTTGTCCTGAATATGGGTTGATAATATAGAAAAGCTTTTGTTACTGCTGAGCA
>VXBX01008036.1:0-34721 GCA_013400415.1 Scytalopus superciliaris
AACTTTCCCCTAAACCGTATTCTCTTAAGCCATCCAAAGCAAGTGCTTCCATTTTTCAAGCAGATGAATAGAGGAAAGACTTCTCTGGTTCCACAGTAATTTATTTAGCAACCTCAGTCCCACATTCAGAATTGATTTAGGATTGCAAATCACCTAGAGTTCTCAACACCTATGCCTTTTTCTTTTCTTTTTAAGTTTTACTCTGGTTCTTTTAGGTATAGATAAGGATGGCAACCAGGGACTTTTGAGGTCCCACAGAGATCCCAAGGGATACGCCATATTCTCAGCTCCCAGTTCCCAGCTCTTCTCAGAAAGTGTTAAATGTCTTTCAGTCCTACATCTCCATTGCAGACACTCAGTGGAGGGAATCAGAAAGGCAAGGGTCACATCATGACCAGGATTTCTCTTCTTTTTAAAATGGTAAGAATTCAGGCCTACTCACTCCCACTACTGTAAACTAACAAAAAAATCCATCCTTTCCCTCTTCAGTTAAGTGGGAAAAGCACAAATCTGCTTCTTTTGCTTTACTCAACTGTGGGAAACTTGGTTTTGCTTTCCAGTTAAAAGCAGGCTCTTCGGCACACTTCACAGTGACCTCTTCACAAGGGGCTAGTATCTTTTCTTTAAATGCCCCTACACTAAAAATAGTCCTTCTTCCTAAACATGAGTGCTTTGCAGTTCCAGGCATTCTGAGATCCTGCATACCACTTTATTTTTTTTTAAACTGGCAACATTTATTTAACCAGCAATTAAAAAAAGGAGGCCCAGCTGCCCCAGTGATTCTTCCCAGAGGGTCTTAGATGTTTATGAAACACAGTGAAAACAATAAAGTGGATAAAATCATGCTATTCCATCAAGTCCTTGGCAAGACTTCCCAACCAAGAATAAATTGGCATGGTATGTTACAGTCAACAGATTACACAATGGTTTACAGGGTCACCAATAATAAGGGGTCACACGCTCCTTAAAGAGCTATAGTATATGTTAAGTCACTTGCTTAAAGGGAAAGAGCAACACTTGGTCCTGAGCATCTTGGAGCACATTCTGGCAGCCACAGCACAAACATGCTGCAGGGGTAGGAGAGGACAGAAGGCACCTCTGAGCCAGGAAGGGCAGTGACTACACTCTGCAAGCTGGCTGGGAGAGTTTAGCACCCTGAAGGGAGCAGCAGAAACCCAGGCCAGGCAGGGCTCTCTTATTTCTGCATAAGAGAGGAGAATACATGCTATATAATTTTAGGAGCAGGACAGTCTCCAAGCCCCACTGAGGCCCAGAATCACCATCTCAATCACCCCTTCCCAATAAGTCCCACTTCTCACTCCATCATCTCAGAGGGAACTGGTTCCACCCCAGTAGCAAGATGCCAATTGTGTCAGTCTAGTTGCTCTTAACAGTGTATAGACTGTAGCTAACTTTAAAAGATGCTGGACTGTACTCTTAGGTGGCTTGTTAAAGTCATCACAATTGCTTAAATATGCCGTAGTTTTCCTTTAAATAACTAACCTTAAAGCAAGAGGGAAATGAATGGTCAAACCCATAAATCTTCTTCTTACCTGTCAGCCTGGTTACAGATTTCCACTATGCCACCTGCATAGCCTGATCACCACAATGAAAGTTAAATATTGATGTTCCTAAAACACACATGATTTTCTCAAATCTCACCTTTGCTTTGTTAACTTACCTTTCCACTATATGGACTATTTTTGTCTACTAACTATAAATTAATCACATATAAACAAAACACTATTAAATGTTAAAGGTAAATCAACCTCACTTCAATTCATCTTATCATCAAAAATCAGACTACAACTAACAGTTTCATCCTTCATTGTCCACACGTTTTGATCATTCTAGATGGTTTTTATTAGATTATTCGATAGAAGTTGTCTGACTACTCAGCATAAAAATGAAAGAAAACTTATTCCTCAAACTCAATACAACAGTAAAATAAGGGTGTAGAACACACTACTACTGACATCCTCCATGCAATAAAACTATGCATCCTGTTTCATTTAGTTTGACTACTAAATTCAAAGTACATTTGAGTGATAAAGCTGAAGTATACACAAGAAGGCTCCCTCGTATGTAGCCACTACTCTTTGATTGCAGTGACCTTAGTAATGCAAGCGTTTGGTACCAAGCCAAGAGCAGTACATCTGATTTTCCCACCAAGTGAACTGCTGAAGCAGCTCCCTTAGCTCTTCAGCCAGATCTGTTCTGGGATCCTAAACTCTTCCGCCGGAGTCCAGGTGGCTCCTCTACTCTTTCCAACACGCACGCAAACCCTGCAGATGGCTGGACAGGCGATGCGGGCGCGCATTGGAAGGGAAAAGAGGTGCCGCAGCTCCCCGTGTGTCCCCGGATCGGAGCCCCGCGCTGGGAGCGCTGGCTCCCAAGCGGGATGGCGTTAACCCGCTCCCGCCGAGGTGGTCTCCGGGAATCTGCTCCTCTGCAGTGCCTCTGCCCGCGCCACCCACGCAAAACTCGGCGTCCCGCGGGGCACCGACTCCGCGCACCGCCCGTGTGCAGGCACCCCGCGCCCATCTGCGCTCCTCGCAGGCAGGGCAGGGGCTCGAAAGGATAGCGGGGCCGGCCCGCACCGGCACGACCCCCGGGGGCTCCGCGGTCCAGGGGAGCCGGGGAGCCCCCGCCGCGCATCCCCGGCCCGCCCCGCTCGGCTCCGCTCGGCTCTCGGAGTGCGGGCACGGCGATCCGAAGCACGATCGGTCGCTTCTCCCCCAGTCCCGCTCCCCTGCCCGGGTCCCCAGGGGCGACCACCGCCCCGCAGCGCGGCTCCCCGGCCCTTACCGAGGCGCGCAGGGATGCGCTCCCTCCGCCGTCCCGCAGCCCGGGCGGCTGCAGCTTTTTTGGAGGAGCTGGGAAGAGGGAAAGAAAGGGGGGGAGGGAAAGGGGAGGGAAGGGACTGAGATCGAGGGAGAGAAGTATGCAAAGGCAGGAAGTGGAGACGGCCACGGCCAGTGCGGGAGATTAATGGGAACCAGTCACCCGGCAGCCAACAAAGAAACCTGCTCCCGGAGCCTGAGCCCAGCTCCCGCCCGGCTCCGGCCCCAAACCCGGGTCCGGCCAGGCGGGAGGGAGGGAGGGGAAGGGCCGGCCGGTCCGCGGGGAGACGCGATGGGCAGAGGACGAGGGGAGGACCGAGCCCCCCGCCTGACAGCCTTCCTCCTCCCTCTGGCCCGGAGGGGCGATACTGCTTATGCTTTATTTAAAACACCCCGGGCGCGGGACTCCTTGGGCGCGGAGCCGCTTGCGGGGCAGAGCGGAAGGAAGGAGAGGAGCGGGAGGCGCGTTTCCTGAGCCAGGAGCGGGGCACAGGGATCCCATCCCATCGCCGGGAGCGGGAGAGACCCCGGCGCCTTTCCCGAGCACCCATGCAGAACAAGGAGAGCGGAGAGAGGCGGCGGCGTGCCTCTGGACTTCGTTCCGGGTACCAAGGTTCGGAGCCAGCCTGCTGGGAGCAGCTCCCGGCAGCAACTTGGAATGCCCTGCTCCCTGGGGACGTGTCCGGTTGGCACGGCCCATCCAGAGCCCCCCCGCACGCCGGGACACAGGGCACTGCATGTCCCGGGGGGCGAAGGCGGTGTGTGTGTGGCACAAGCCATAAAGCACGTGCGCCACTCGGGGCACCACCAGCAGCGTGCGGGCCGGCTCTCGGGCACATGTGCCCGTGGCTTCTGGTGGTTTGGAGGATGGGGAACCTGCACAAGAGGCAGGATCCTGGGTGTTAGCAGGACCGTGATTATTGTAAAATACAGAGACTGCTCCGAGACCTTGAAGTATCATTGTCTAGGCATTTATAAAACAAGTACCCTCGCAATATACTAACCAAACGATACTCGGTACAGAAGGGGAAAAAAAGAGCTACACGTGTATTCTGCAACTGGAAATACAAATTCCAGCATTACACATTTCTTGAACTCTAAGCAGTTGCTGACTTTCTTTCTGTTGACTGAAATGGAAGCAAATTAGTGTTCCCCATTAGGCACACGCTTGTGAGGTTGTGAGGTTTCCTACACCAGGATACTTCTCTGAACCCAGAACCAAGTGCTCAGGATAAACTATTCTTGGCTTTTGCCCCCTCATCAGCAAAACAAAATATATTGTATTGAGATATTCTGATCCATCGTCCCACACAACAAGGAAATCTGGCGTAAATGCCCAGCATTTCACAAGCCTCCTTTCTATTTCAAAAGAGTGAATGTACAGGAAATAAGGGTAACCCTCGTCAGGACTCTGATGTGAATGTGTGTTTCAAAGCAAAGGCTGTTTCAGCTGTTGGCCTCCTTGGGACAGATGTATTTACTCAGCTGCAACAGGAGCACATCAAAAAAACGGTGGGAGTTTAAATTTCAACACACAAGGAATAATCTCCCTCCTGAACAGCAAAGCTACTGCTACAAGTACCTGGCAGGAGTCGCGCATGAATAGTTTTCTCTCCCTGTCACGAAAACGGCACAGGAGGGCCTTTTCAAGTGCGTTAAGGGTAGCAAGATAACAAACCCACCCGGCCTGCCCGGGGGATCGTTGCTAACAAGAAGCGATGCACAAAACGATGTCGAGGTTCCAATTAAGCCGCGCGTCAAACNAGAGACTGCCTTCCGTTGCAGGAGGACGACTCCGAGCGCCTCAGCGCGGCGTTCGACTCGATCGTGAAGCTGCTGGGCCAGGCCTCCAAGGAGTGCGAGGTGAGGTTCGGCCCCCGGCCCCTGCAGAGGGAGGGGATGGCTCTGATGTGCCCGGCCTTTACTGAAAGAATTAGACTCGCTGCTTGGCCAGGGTTCAGCCGGTGCGCCTCTGCTGCCGGCCGACATGAAGAAATGCGGGGATTCCCCACCCTGCGGGCCCTTGGCGGGTTCCGCCTGCCCGGCTGGTGACCGCCCCTGTCAGCATTTCCCAGGCAGCACCAGCAGCCCGGCACAGGTGTGAGCACAGGGTTTCTCCACCTCTTGGTGGAAAGGCAGCATGGGAGAGAGGCAGAAACGTCGGGTGACATCACAAGTTACATTGTTACATACAGTGTCACATACATAGTGTCACAATGTATGGGGTGTTTCCGGTGCTCCAAAGCGGAGTGGCTTCATGACATAGTAACCCTTCGGTTTCATCAGGCCGATGTGAACCACTCAGGCTGGCTCACAGTGTGTCCTGGGTGGTGGAACTAAGGGAGAGTTTGCATCTGGAGCAGAGAGATTGTTTTGTACCACATGTTCGCCTTGAATTTAGAGTTACCCTCCCGGGTATTGTGATTTATTGTTGTGACTTTAACCCCAGTCAGCAACTAAGTACCGTAAAGCTCACTGCCTTCCTACCCTGGTGGGATGGGAGGAGAATCAGGAGAAAATTAAACTTGTGGGTTGAGAGAACAGTTTAATGACTGAAACAAAGCAAAATATAATACTAATGATCATAATAATAATTGCAATAAAAAGGAGAGAGAGACAAGTAAAATCCATGAAGAACAAGTGATGCACAATACAGTTGTTCCCCATCAGTGCCCAGCCAGTCCCCAAACAGCAGTCAGCCCTCCCTGGCCAACTCCCCCAGTTTATCTGCTGAGCATGACAGTCCATGGTATGGAATATCCTTTTGCCAAGTTGGGGTCAGCTCTCCTGGCTATGTTCCCTCCCATTTTTTTGTGCTGCCTTCCCGCTGGCACACCATGAGACACCTAAAAGTCCTTGACTAGGGGAAGCACTATTCAACAACATCAGCTTGTTATCAACATTGTACTTGCACTAAATCCAAAACAAAACTGTACCAGCTACTAGGAAGAAAACTAACTAACTCCATTCCTGAAGTCTCTGTGAACTCCACCACAGTTCACACCGGCTGTGCCCCTTGGGAGCTGTTAACATAACCCAGCAGGGAGCTCGTTGTCTGCAGAGTTAATAACACAGGCTCAGTTGCAATTAGAGAAAACACTAGGTCATCACACCACGTTCTGAGATCTTAAGCAACTCGTCTATCATTTCAAAATACTACATACACAGTAACCAGTTCATCCTAAAAACAACTCAGGCTGAAGAGATTTTCACCTATGCTGAACCAAAAATATAAGTGTCTACAGATCCATCCTTAGCAATGGATTGGCAGTGCTAAGTTTATGGTTGGACTGTATGATCTTAAGAGTGTTTTCCAACCTAAATTATTCTATGGGTCTATCTTATGGCCTGGCAAGAGCATTAAAGTTGGAAAAGCAGTGAATGACTTCCACACTTATGCATCAGCCAAGAAAGTACTGCTTCAGTCATTTCTGTAGAGAGTCATAAAAGGGGGCAATTGTCAGACCCATAAGTTCATGGATAAAGTTTAAAAAGTGCAAATAAAAATCTCCAGCTAAGCATAATCATTTAGGCACTTAAATGCAAATAATTAAAATTGTGATTTAAGATGAACTGTTTGGAGTTACTAAGGGACCAAAGTTTACCCTCAGTACTTACCAAAAGTTTGATTTAATTTCTTTGCTCTGTGCCATCATGTAAAAGAATACAGCTCACCTCCTGTGATACAGAGATGTGCTGTGAAGCGTTTCATGTGTTTTGGGACATAGCTCCACAGAAACCACAATACAAGCAATCAGATCTGTTCATTTGCGCAGAAGCTCAAGGAATAAAGCATAGCAGTAGGTCTGGAAATAAGTATTGCTATTGGCCTTATTTTTGTTATGTTTAGTCCTGACAAGTGAGAGTCAAAGAAAACGTAAGTCCAATAAAATAGGTAGTTTGGAACTGTTTTGTCCCTGTGATCAAAAAGGTAACCCTGGGAGGAGTTATCTGGTGACAACAGATGGCAGCAGAGCTGTACTCAAATACTTAACTTGCAGTGAAGAAGGTTCCAGTGTCTTTGCAGTGGACACAGAAGAGGGCTGCTGTGGACTTTACAGTCCTCAAAACTGCTGTGCTACTACTGGTACCAGCCTTGAAGGCACTTTAGCTTCTCGACTGACTCATTTTTCAGTATTAACATGTTCTGCTTTTAGAGCACTGCTCCTGCACATGCCCTGCAGAACCAGTCTTCACTGCCTAGGTTGCAAAGCACCTGGTTTGCGTGCACATCCTACTAAGGACCCATAAACTATTCCTTCTTCCACCAGAGCTTTTCCTGAAGGGCCTGATCAGGCAGGTATTTCCAGAGTATTCTTTCTGATATTTTCATGAATTCATTTCTGAGGTGTCAGAGTCCCTTCCCTACGTATTGTGTCAGGAGACAGGCTTCTAAAATCAAGGCTGACAGTCTTGTACTATCAGGTAGGTGTCCTGTGGACATCCAGGCATTGTTTTCATCCTCACAAGAGAACAAATCAGCCAATTAATACAGAAAGTCAGTAGATGTGCAGTTTCACTTTCAACTGTAAATCTGCAGTAGCTGTGAGTATGGCTTTGATGCCTCCCCACATAATATTCTGTGTTTCTATTGTTGTCCAGAAGTACTATAGCTGCGTGGCAGTCCCTAGATGCAAAGAGCATGAACTGAGACACGTCTGCAAATACCATGGCAGGCAAACAAGGGAAAAAGGGGTGGAGTCCATGGAAGAGGTAAGTAGGTACTTTTGGTTTTGATTAAAGGTTTATTCCTTCCCTTGCTATGGGATAACTGTTATCCATCTAGTGTCTGTGACACACTAATATATGTAGGTTGACATTATGGACTTAGGAACACCCAGACTGATCTAAGCCCTCTGTTGGGTGGGAGCAAGGCACAGTAACTTCTGGTGGCACCAATCAGTGTCATATCAACCCTTTTGTGGAGGGGAAAATTTCACTCACATGACACATCGACTCACTTGGGCTAGATTTGCGTTGTGTGTTGTATCATTAGAAAATCTTTTTCTCTCCAGAGGACTGAAGCTTCTGAAGCACCCAGTCAACCTCAAACCTGCCAGCAACGCGTAAGTTACAGAATACTTTGTTTTTAAATGAAGGTATTTGATAGCATTTCTTTATCATTTTGCATCAAGCTGGTTAAAAATCATGACAGATGTGGAGAATTTGATGGCACAGAAGATTAACCAGTGGTGCATTCATAATCCTAATGTGTGTTTAGACAGCAAAATGGGCATACAGGGACTTGCACAGTTAGAAACCAGACTGTGGCATTCTGTCACATAACCAACCAGTTAAGAGTCTGTACCACTTAGACTGGTACAGAATGTCAAACACTGATAAAGCTCTAGGCTTTTGTGAATTGCATCAGCAGCAATAAGGCATCAATTCTCCAGACTCACCTCACTTGTGCTCCTTGAGGAAAAGTGTGCAGCAAGGCACACAGCAGTTGCTTAGCCACTTACTCTTGGCCCTCATACAGGCTCTCTGAAGACTCCTGTTCCTCAAGGAGAAGAAAGTTGGTTTTATTTTTAAAGGCCTAACACCTCATCAAATCAATTCCAGAAACCTCTAAGCTACAATATACAAGAAACACAGACTGTACCACAGTACAAATTAGCAGGAGCACCCTTGTTATATGGAATGTTTTCCAGGTTTATGTTCAAAACTGTCTAGGTTGGTGATTTTCAGTTTTGTGAGACATAGATTACAGCACAGTGATTACTTCCACTGATCCAAACATGAGAGGAAATACTTCAAGTATAGCACTTGCTAATTTTTGTACTGACAAGAAAGATTTTACATCTTTGTCCATGTTGATTTTGAAAAATCGTAGTGCGTTTATGTAGCAGCTGAAATCTAACTTCTTTATCCAAATTCAAAATTTTTATTTTTTTGGGAAATCTAAGATGACTAACCAGTAATTAAGCTTTTTGTTTTTTCCTCTTAAAGATCAGACAAGCTTCCAAAGACTTCTATATTGAAGTATCTCCTGGCATCTACTCTGTCACAGCAGTCTCAGAGGACATGGTGCAACAAACCCACATAGTAGATGTCAATGCAGGACAAAGTGTTGATATAACTTTTGTTCTGTGATGTTTGCTGTTTCTTGACATCCCAGGAATAAAATACAAAGCTCTTTTTAATGCATGTAATGAACTATAAATATCCTTTTTTTGTTAGCACTTTAATAGTAGCTTCCTCTTTGGGACTCCATTTTTATGGCCTGTATATTTGTTTTCTACTTAATACAATTATATGCAGCCCACCTTGTACACTGATTTTATAAATATTTGTACATTGTGTGCCTTTTAAATCCAATTATGTGACTGTATAATTACAGATTCTTCTGCTCTAAACAATTAAAGATGCAATCAGTGGAATAAAAGACATGATCAAACCTTTGTGATGACTGTTACTTTTATATTATCCTCAGACAGAACATCCTTGTCACATTGCTGACCACAGAAAGCATGATCCATGTGGTATGAATATAGATGTACATCAGCTTCTGTAGGATGGCACCAATTTTAAAGCAGCTGGCTCACAATCCAGTCTCTGATCTGTACTTTTACTGTTCAGATAAATAAAATGTAAATGGAATTCACTGTCTAGGACCCTAACTCAGAAAGGTGCTTGAATATGTGTCAGATGTTCAGTAGAGGCACATAAACTATTGACCCTTCAAATCCTGTCTCTTTGCAGGCTCTTGCAGACCATGCTAACCCCCAGTTAGCTGCCTTTTCTGAGGGGGGTGGGGTACCCTGAATTATCCTGTTTCCTGCAGGGAAAGAGTACTGCTGAGCAACTGGATGCTGCAGCTTATGGCCAAGTTCATATGCTTTAAACATGAGCAGTCTTGCTAACAAAACTCCCTGGATGCTTAACTTCCCCAAAGGATCAGGTTCCACCTTTAGAATTAGTGATGCGACCTACATAGATCTGTCATCTTTTAGTAGCTGATGTATTAAGGTTTCAGTTAATTTTCATCAGAACATAAAATTCAGTGACTTGAATGATGGACCTCTAAGCATTTTGTTGTTTGTATCTACAGTAGCAGGTCTTTTACCCTCTGGCTACTTTCTCTTCTGCTTTAATCCTGAAAAAATACTTTCAACTGTCAGCTTGTATTGTTTCTACATTCCTTCTGGCTTTCTACAAACCGAAATTACTTTGCTGAATTCCTCTGGCTCACTCCAGAGAGCTGTGGACAAACTGGAGCTTTACTGGACTCTTGCTATGCATCTTTTCAGGCTTTTAGCATTCATACTAGTTCATCTGATCTCTCCAGAATTGTACAGTCAAGTCCAAATAGTTAGGAATTTAATATAACACCTTGGAGTAAAGAATGAGAATGCTGAAGCTTGATGTGGATGGAAATTAGAGTTTCTGAGTATTAAAATTATATAGTCATCCATAAAGATATTCTACTGAGACAGTACCTAAATCAGAACTTGATTTGCTTAATAAATATAACACTGATGGAGTATAAGCAATTTACCTGAAATTTCAGCCCCTGAATTTCATCAGCTGTGCACGTACTGAATTCTGGTTGATCATGTCTCTCTGCTTTGTTGCCAGTGAGCTCTGACATGGGTTATAACATCAGGTTTGTCATCTTCAGTGCAAGTCGGTTTACATTATCATCTGACGCTGTTTTGTATCTTTGTTTTTCTGGTGCTGCAAAACCTTCTTCCTGGAGGGCAGAAAACAAATCCCTTGAAAATCTAGGCTAAAAAAAGCATGAGTGTCTTTGTTAACTGCTGCTTTCCTGGCTGCACTTCTGCCTCACGTAGATTTAATGGTGGTGTATTTTCTGTGCTAGGACAAACTTTACTGCTGAAACACAGAATTGTACAGTAAGACCAAAGGATTTTCAGGAGCTGTTAAGCTTTGATTAAAAACCTTCCTACTTTAGAAGTTAGGAGGATTTTTGTTGACTGCAGAGACAGCATCCCTGGGAAGCCTAGTGTCTAGCTTCACTTGTTTGTTGCAAGTCACTTCTGATGCAGTCTGTATCATATGATAAAACTGCTTCAGCTATCTCAAAGAGCAGCAATGTATCTTCTGGGTTTAAAATCACCAAGGACTATTTTACATGAATGAAAGTATGTTATTATATTCTGTATTACCATATTGTGTCCACTGCTGTGGTTCCTGATGCCAGTTTGGGGCTAGAATGAAACAATTCTGTTTTCTTATTAGTTTTACCAAAAGGCAAATCATGTCAATTCAGTGCACAGATGTAGCACTTGCTAGCATAGAGCATGCCTGCCTGGAGTTCTAGTTTACTAGCTTGTAAATTCCTAGGAAATCAATTACAAAGCTATGTAATTATGATTATTTATATAATAAAGTAGACTAGAAATAGGAAGTAGGAACCATACAATTAGTAGGTTGGTAAGCATTTGCTTAAAATGAATGCATATAATTGTGGGAATGTGTCTTCTAGTATATTCTCTGTTCAGTAAAACATGTCATCAACAGATTCACCTTCTCCTAAATGTGCAAGTTTAGAATGTTCAAAGTTTTTTGCAGTCAGCTCATAGCAGTAAGAGCAGGAAGGTACAGAGGAGCTAATATTTGATTTCTGATATATAATTTATTAATTGTACCCCAGATGCTGACATTCTCTTTCATCTTCCCCATCTTCCTGTAAGATTTTTTTCTTCCTCTTTTCTGTGCTTGCTTTTTTTAGCATTCATATTCTGATTACTTTTTTCCCAAGTTTTTCTAAAGCAGGAGGGCACCATGGCCAGCAGAAACCAGACCTAAAAAGCAGGGTGTTGTCCTTGTTCCTAGCTGTGACACACTTTGTTTACTCTGTATCCCCCAGCTTCAGGGTAGGGAATCTGCTGTTTAAACTGCTTGCCCTTGCAAGGGATTAAGAGAAGAAACTCAAGCAAAAACTGTTTACTAAAGAATCTGCTTTTATCTTTCAGAGACAGATCGTGACTGTCAGAATTTGACTGGCAAGCTCGGCACCTTTCCACATTGAGTCTCTTCTTGTGCTTTATTGCTGCTGACAGTCACATCTGTCCATTCCCAGGGCCACTCATATAGGTCTCTACTTCCATAGGACTTCATTGGGTTGATATCAATGGGCTTTTGGCAGGTTTCTGAATTGAAATCTGCATTACTGAATGCTCACATGGTTACTGGCATAACCATTTCTATTTTACCAAGTAGCTTCAGCCCTTCCTTAGGGTTTGGGGACTTTTGTTTTGTGATAGTGGAGAAGTTTCCTACCTATCACAAAGCTGGTGATGGCCTTAGCAAGCAGCTAAGTTAGAAACTGTATTTTTCCTGCAAGCTCCCAGACCATTAACTAGAATATTTTTTCAGTTCAAACAAACCTCATGCTTATATAACTTCAGCATTAATACAGATTACCTTACCCCCAATGATGGCTTGAAATCTTCATCTCTTAGGATTTCTTTCACTGTGAGTTGCCCTCTGGGAGACTGTTTGATGGTTTCAGATGTTGCACTCCGATTAGTTGGGATGTGGGATGTGTCCCCAATGGAGATGGCTTGGGATTCCAGCTTGCTCTTTGCACATGTGCTGCTGCAACTGCTGAGTCCTGGGAAGGAGCAAAATTGTGTCTAAGAGAGAAACCAGAACTGAAATGGAGAAACATTCATTTCAGAAGAGGGAAAAATGCAATTTAAGCCTGAAAGGAATTATTTCAGGTTATTCTGCATGGACTAGCTATGCAGGTTAATGAGGATGTTAGCATCATAGAAGGCATAGGAAAATTATGGGAAACAGAGAGGGATATATGTGCTTCCAAAAGAAATTAATTGTGGTAATTTTTCATAAGGTGAGTTGCTAAAGGAAGAGCTAGCATGCCAGATCAGGCAGCAGAAAGAGTGGGGAGGGGCAAGTATTGTATCAGAGACTGATATGCAAATTTATAGTATTAACAGCAATAACTTACAGGCAAAGTGACTGTCCTACACAGAGCACATTTGGTTTGTTCCCTCTGACTGCTGCTTCCCTGTGGGGGTGTTAAAAGGCACCTGAATTACTGGAATGTGACTTGTGGTGGCTTCTTGTCCAGTATTTTCACTCATCTTGAAGAATCCTTTAGCTTGGGCTTTTCAAGACAGCCATAGCCTGTGTTAAGAGCACTGTGCATTATAGTACTCTTAGTGGGGAATGGCTTCAGGTCCCACTCTGAATCAGAGGAGGAGGAAGATGTTGCCACAGCTGCAGCTGCTTCTTGTTTTGTGCCTTTCAATTCTAGAAGGCATGGAGAGGGCTTGCTGCTGGACTCTGCCTCTTCGTGTTTGTTTGTAGAGACCAGAGACCTGGATGGAAGAGGCCACCAGGCATCAACATGGGGGTGACAGGAGCAGATGGACCTCACACAGGCTGATGAACAGCACATGCCACCACCACAGTGGCAGGGGAAATGTGGCCAGCAGGGTGAGCAGAGCAAGCAGTGCCTGGCAGGGCTACCTACAGCACAAACAGAAATCAGGGCTGGTTTAGTGCTGCAGGGAGAAATACAAGACTTAGCATCTGGACTTTCTCTGGGCTTCACCCTGCTGGTGAAGGGCATGTGGGTCATCTTTACAATCTTCTCCCACAGGCTAGGAGGGATCCACAGAGCCACATTATGTTGGGGTTTCACTTTCTTGTCATTCCAGAACTGGACTATAATTTTTTCATCTTCTAAGGCTGTTAAGAGAAAAAGTAAGCAGCCATAAAGCAGCTGGCCTGCCTGGGCAGTGCACATACACAGATCAAGCTTTGCATCTTTGTACACTTTCTACTCCTGTCAAGCAGCAGGATCAGCTATCACCCCTCTATAGCCTTTCACCCCCAAAGGGGGGTGGAGTGGGCAGCTGGGGCACCATCATTAAAACAGCAGGCCTGGCAGCATCTTTCCTCTCGCTGTTTGTCATCAGATGAACAAGAAAATGTTGACTGAGTAATCCTTGTTGTTACTGCCAAAGTTAGCAGCAATGCTCTGAGAAAAGTATTTTGGTAAGTCAGTGGAGCTTGACAGTCAGACATGGGAAAAATGAATGAGCTGTTGAAATATCCCACAAAATCACCCCCAGATGCACCATTTGTTACAGATGGAGCATTTAAGCTCAGATGGATACTTCCTGAAAGTTGTCTCACTTGTATCCCTCATGAAAAGGCCACAGTCCTGCACATGGCAGACAGGGCCTTGTCCCAGCAACACCCAGAGACACAGAACATGACATTTTTATGGGTCACAACTTCCTCGGGGTCAGACTGATGAGGTTACATACAGATATCCATCAGCTCCTGCAAGTTTTAAGCAACACTAAACTGTACTCTGGCAATAACACTGTGACGAGAGTTTACCATGACAAGGGTTTATCCTGACAGTCTTACTCATATTCCAGAACAAGACAAGGACAAGAGGGCAACACCTTTCTTACCTCGTAAGGGGTCCCTTGTCTCCATGCCTGTGAGGAGGGTTCCTGGGCCATACCTGGCCATATCTGGCTCCCAGGGTGCCAGCACTTTGTCTCCAGGGAGTAAGGAGTGCTTCATCCCATTCACATATTCCAGAACGTCATCCTTCACTGTGTTTTGCACACACGCTGGATGCTTTCCATGTGACACAAGTGGTTTGGCAAACTCTGCCAGGAACATGCCTCTTTCACTCTGTTACCAAGAACAAAATAACAATTCCACTGAAAACCAGTCTATAATGTGTCAGGTCACGCAACCTTCAGTCAGAGGCAATCCTGTGCCTATGTGACTAGGCCAAAACAAACCTGAACAGCAGCTAAATAGTGTGTGGTGTTAGTCCAGCATTGAGACAGCCAGAAAAACCTCTGTGAGGTTCACCAGAAAGCAGCATGAGCAAAGTATATGTACAGAGTCACTGCCACTAGGATCTGTATTTTCTTTCCCAAAAGCTATAGGCAAGTATAACTGGATTTCACAAACCACACTGTGTGTGCCAAGTAACAAGGGACACTGAAGCCATCCAGACCTGTTCTTCAGTCATGCCCATGTCCTTTTTCATTACATACAACACTAACTCTTCTTTTTGTGGGGGTTGTTGGGAATTTTTATTTTCTTTTACACTCAAGCCTGTCAAGAGGCTTTCCATCAACAATGAAATGAGGCACTTCCCTGTTCTTGAGAAAGAATAGGCTCTTTTTTGTGTTAAGTTTGAAGTGCTAACAAACTAATGAATTAAAGCTTTCACTGACATTTCTGGAAAAGACCCTGAGCCATTGGTCTGTAGCTGACTCAAGCTGGATGTGTGTACATAAAACACTAACCCTTTTCCTGTGCTGTTGATGGCTATGTGTCTACACACAACAGCAGCCCGTACACTGCTTGCAATGGCACTCAGGCTGTCTGAGCCTGGCTCAGTGTCCAGCACCAGCAGAGGCAGAGGGCTGCTCTTGCAAGGTGCACAACAGCACTGCTTTCAGTAGGACCTGGGAGTTTGAGGGCAGCCATTTTCTGCACAAGGTGAGAGACCCTGAAACACAGCTGCTCACTGCTAGGAATGGACTAAGTAAAGGAGGCTGAGCAGGACACAGTCCTGATCTTTTGTTAGTTTATTGGTGCCTCAGGCTGTGCTGCACGCAAGAGACTCACATGGTATGTTTGGCAGCAGAAGGTGAGGACAGCCTGGAATCAGGCGTGTTGGGAGCTTTATGAATTGATATAACCACAAGCACCAGCTGTCCTCGGGATCTGTTCTCTAATTCATGTACCAACTGAATCAAAAACTGCTACACTGAACTCAGGTATTATGTGAGGACTGCCCCTTATTACACACACCCACATTACCACACAGCAAGTATCACTCACCTCTATCTCCTCCTTTACTACCACGGTAATAAAATCCATCTTGTTCCTGTCTCACCAGCACAGGTATGTTGCTGTCTATGCCCACTGCTCTTCCCAATATCTTCCATGCCAGGCCAGGGGAGAGGAGGCCGTGGCTAATCCACTAGCATCTCGAGGAAAGGAAAGTGGGTCAACACTGAAAGAAACAGCTTCTGTAGGTCATGGAAAAAAAAGTCCTGTAAGATTTAAGAACTGGATCATTCCAGCTCATTTTGTAGCACTCCCACAGGCCAAAGAATGTGGGAAGAAACAGAAAACTTGCTAGTGTTGGAACAGTTCCTTGATCTTAAAAAACACATCAGTGCCTGCTTTTACCCAGATTTCTTTGGTTTGGAGTTTACAGGAAGAGAGACAGTAGTCTGTTGGAATCCTGGGCCAGTATTACCTGCATTACCCCTTTGTTTACATGGCAAGACAATCCAACCCTTCTCCAGCACAGAGTACAACGTAGGTGTGCTCAAAAGTGCTGTAACTGATGGTTTACACTAAGCATTGAGGGTACAGCAAAGCAAAGAAGTAAACAACTAAGCTGCTGCTTGATGACAGGTTCCAGTTAAAAACTGGAAAAATAATTCCCTGTCACAAAGCATTAGAAACATTTCACAGAAGATGGCTGCTAACACAAGATGCTTTTACTTGTCCAAATAATATCATAGGCATGTTTCTTTGATAGGAGGCTTACTCAGGCTTTGCTTTTCATAATCTCCAAGGTAGCAAATTACTTTAGTTAACACCATCTAAAAATCTGCCAGTGCAGGGGTGGGAAAGCTCAAATGATGTTCAAACTGCTAATTTATTAATCTGACATGTCAGCCTGGCTTATCCTATTAGGTATCGTGGAAAAAAACAAATCAGATTCAAATAGGAACTTGATTTTACCTTAGGGGGTGAGGGGCTCAGCAATCCAGGCAGGATACACTACAAAAGAGCTCCTGCAGCAGGGGTTAATGGTAGGTACAATGTTGGAACATAACAACTTGTCCAGAGCTGTCCTCACACTGCAGTACCTGTGACCCGTGGGCAAGAACCCTCCCACAGCAGCCATTCTTGCCAAAGCAGCAACCTACAGGACTCTGTTGTGATCTGTTGATAGAAAAGAGACAAGGTATTGGCATTTCCAACAAAAGCAAATGCTTTCCAGGGTACCTCAAGAACTCAGTAATTTTGATTAGTTATTTACGCTGAATTCAGAATATTCAGACTGGCATTTAGCCAGATGAACCCGTATCACTGACTTGCGATATTCAGTCATCCAAATCCCAACCTGTAAGAGGGACAGAAACACCCAGGGAAACTACAAATGCTGTGGAAATCTCCAGAAAAACAATAACTTTCGCCTCCCTCCAGCATTTGCTTCCTTCTGGAATATCCTGCTCTATTTTCTTATACCTACACACTCCTTTAAAGCTTTCTTGTAGACAGTCCCAGCCAAACCTTCACTGTTTTACAAGCTGAGACAAAATTTACAGCTGAAGTTGACAAGCTGAGTAAATGTGACAGTTTTTGAATGTGATGTTAGATTACAGCTGCCTGTTATTTATTTATAGTGATATATTAAGAGGAAATATTTTGATCTCTCAGCTGTCCTGTCATGCTTTATAACAGTAGGATTATGGCTTGCAATGAGAAAGAATGAGATGCTCAGATCTGACAAGTGATAACTATTCAGAGGCTGTCATGGTAAGATCAATTATGTGATGCTATCTCTGGTAATTTCAAAAGATGCAGTAGACAAGCTTCCATTCATTTTCCTTCTTCTTTTTTTTTAATACTGCTTAGAAATGTTTAGCATGCTTAGGGGTAAAATTTGCGTGGAAATTCAACAACATAAGTTTTAATTGCTTTATTTTATGAAATGCAGTTTCAGCAATTTGAAAAGTAATATTTGTTTAGGTTATATTTTGTCTTTTATCTAAGAAATATGGTCTGGAAGTCTTTTTTATGAAGACTCCCAGAAATACATAATGTCAGAAAACTAGCAGAGCAAACCCAGCAAGAAGAGTGGGTTAACTGCTGCAAAATGCATCTTTAAGTCATCAAATCAACACAATATATCCACTTGTTTCACAGCTACAGAAACTCCCATTATAAAACCAAAACAAGATAGAATCAGTAATACTTTGTGAAGAAATGCAACTATCACTTCTACATAAAAGCACATTTTAAAGCCATTCAGCACTGTTACTGCTGAGGGCAGGGAGCCCCTATTTCCATACAAAATAGGGCACTGACAAAGGCAACTATACTGAGATTTTTTTTCAGGATAACTCCAAATACTGTGACACAGCAGCGTTTCAAAATTACCAGCTATTAGTAACACTACCTGTTCAATTTGGATTCAGTCCAAAGGCAGAAATCTTACCCTTTCACCTGTTCGATATGGGAAGCCTTTCCTGCCAGTATTTCCCAGTTGCTGTGGAGATTGCCACAGTTGTTCCTTCCAGGGTCTGACATCCTGACCTTACAGTTGAAAAACAGTGGAACAGGACTGCAGAAAGGACCGTTTGTCTGCCACACATTCACTCCCTTTCCAGCTCCCTGTAGATTTAGATACTGGTCTGAAAGACTGCAGGGCCAGAGGAGGGGTTATAAGAGCACTCAGTGTCCTCTAGGCCTACTCCTGCAGGGGAAAAACCAGCATCAAAGCTACAGTTCAGATTTAGGGGGAGCAAAAAGCCCACCACAACAGGGCATGACTAATTGATTTGAAATATGAACAGAAAGGTTGAAGGTGAGACAAACCAAGGTCAAATAGCTTTACAACTTTCTCTTTTCATACTAAGGGGGTAGGATTAATGAATTCTGCCTCTCTCCTACAAAGTGCCTATCAAAAATGTGGCAGAATAATGCAGAAATCTACCTGTTAATCTCTGCTGTGATCCCTAATCTTCATTTCCTCCCTAAAATAAAGACAGAGTTAACAATTAGGGTTTGATTTTTCAACAGAAATTAGGCTAAGTCAATGGTTTTCAACGTGATTAAAATATTAGTAAGAAAACAATGAAACAGCACTTGCAAAATTTTATGCTCTTCCCATGTTCAGTAACTGTGCTTCAGAGAGCTGCTACTCTATTTTCTCTCTTTTAAACTAAGTTATCCTTTCGGTTGGCATTGAACAACACTCCTTGGAACCTTTAAAAGGGTCTTTTATGAGAAACACCTGCAATCATGTATCTTCTAATAAAGTGTATGGGAAAGTAAACCAGTCACACTACAGAAAATGAGAAGAATCTCAGTCTCATCAGTAGAAACACTTTATTTTAAAGCATGCAGGTTGTGATGATACATACATTTACTTCACACTTTAAGTGTTACATTTTTAGCTTGGTGATAGATTTAGAAATGTTTTCTGATTTTCATGAACTAACTTAGGTCATTCAGCTGAGATTTTCCCAGTGATCTTTTTCATATTGAAGTGTAGTTACTATTTGCAAAACTGAAGCTCTTGTGTGGGCTGATACTGACGTGTGTTACGATCTGCTCCCAAGATGTGCCAGGAAAACACACGTCATTAGTGGAGTGGCTACTACATTCCCAGACACGATACCTGTTGCTTCATTTGAAACACTTTAGATCGTCTTCGAAAACTGCTTCTGTCTGTTAAATGTAAATGCTTGGCTTGGCTCCCTGACATTTTTTCCTGCCACTACAGAATCACTGTACAGCACAGACTGTAGGTACCTAATATATTTTATTGCAGCACGGAGGGTCTCTACTTTGCTGAGCCGTTTCTCCAAGTACTCCTTCGGCAGGTGATGCCTCAGCTTAGCATAGCCTTCATTGACACACTTCACCCGCTGCCTTTCCCTCTCATTCCTCTTTCTGATGAAGGCTGGCCCGTAGGAGTACTCACTTCGGTGGAAATTGGAATGGGGCACTTGGTAGGGAAAGCTGCAGGGCTCACTGTAGAAGTTCTCCGTGATGAGATGCTCAGACATGAAAGGAAGGAACGACAAATCTTCAGAGCAAGTGACGTAGTTTGGTGTTTCTGGGTACACGTGAAAGGTGACCAGGGGGTCGGCACAGAAAGGCCGGGCCAGCTGTATGCGCTGAGTCTCAGCACAGATGAGGTTACAGCAGCTTTTGCCATCCATCATGTTCTGCATTTAACCTGGAAATACAAAATTACATAATCGTTTAAACAACTTGTACTGAACAGTAGAAAAAAACCTCATCCAGACTTACCAACATTTGGCATCACTGGCATTTTCCAGACGAGATTTTGAATGCATTTGTGACATTTCAGAATGGTGTTAGAAGATCATTAGACAGAGCAGACAATTTCCCATTTAAAAATACAGAAAGTATAAGCCAACAACACTGATTAAAATAATTCAGCAGTCTCCTTTCAACTTGAAGAAATTAAGAGAATCTACGTACTCCACCGATCTATCTTGCTCCAAATCCACCAAATCCACTGAAACCCACATGCCTACAGACAATAAAAAACCAGACCAACACTTGAGCTTCTCTCCACCCTCCTCTTGAAAAAAATTAAATCTACAATTTCAGTGAAAGACTCCCTATCCATACCAAAAAGCCTTCAAAGACAAATTATTTCTTCTCTCTATTCATTTGATGTCTCATTCACTATACTATCTTTATTAGATGAAAAACCTGTGCAGAGAATGGATCTCAAACATAATTTTTTGTCTGTCAGTTATTACATCCATTCAACATAAAAAGGTTCACAAGAAATTTAGAGAATTTAGAAAGAAGAGAGAATTTCTGCTAAATCTAACATCTTCTTGGGTCTTCATGCTCTCACTTGCAGATCAAACACAGACGTAAAATACTAAATACAATCCTACCGATAGAGGACTATAAAACAATCAATTTATTAAAGGAAAAAATGAATGTCCTAGTAACACTAATAAACGACTGTACAGAGTTTTTGAGGCACTGCTGTGACTCAGACTGGCCTTCTAAAACTTCTAGAACTCCATACCCTCTTTTCAGAGCAGCATTACAGCAGGCATAACTTAAGTCATCCTTACATATTTATTACATAGATAATCTTGCAGTGATTTATAGAAGCTACATTATAGCATCTCCTCAATATTATTATTCAAACAGCTGAATACGAGCTTAAGTGCTGACAATGATTGCCACCTAGTAGGTACTTAAAATACATTTTAAATAACCAGTTAATTTTTAAAGAATTACTGTGTGCCATCCTTACAGCTTAAAGGCAATACTTGCCTACACAGACTTTATCCAAAAATGCTCTTACTCACCATCTGCTTGTACATCTACAGACTGCTGTCTAAAGCACTTAGGGTATATTACATCCTCTAAAAGGGAAACCACATCTGAACACACAGATAGGTTACTACAAATATCTACATTCCATACTCACAAAAATCTTGCAAAGCTTCGAATGTTCTGATCACAGCTCCATAATATAAATGGAATCCCCTTAATCCTTCACAAGTATGTGGGGATATTGTAATGTTTTCTAATTACAAGATGTTCTATAAAAATACCTCTGTATGCAGAGTTGTCTCTTTTTCTAATGCACATAGATTTCAAAACAGAGATCCTGGGAGTTAAGAATTCATTTATAGCATGCTGTTAGACATGAGTGAAAGTCACATGCATCTTAAACAGGTACTTCTGTAGGTAGGCTCAAAGCATGAACACATATCCACTTCACAAAAAATCAGGTGAATGTACACTCATCATAAAATTAAAATAATAGCCCCATATCTTATCCTTTCTACTTACATAGGTTACTGTCTAAAAACTTTTCACTGCTGACAACTTAGAAACACTGAGAAAAAAGAGTCTGCTACATAGCAAAAAACAATTCTATAGCAAAACATCCTTACAGAGGAAGAAACCAAAACCAACACAGCTCCTCAAGAGAAGATACTTGCAGTAATTGTTGATTAGTAGTGACACTTCTGCTGCATTACATAAAGCAGTTACCTAGTGCCATACTACCTGCACCAAGTGCAAAATGCAAATGTTAGGAACATTTTCCTCTTAGACCAGAGACTCACCAATCTTCAGATGAAAGTAAAATCCAAGGAAACAAGATGTGATGTTTTAAGAGTGATGAATACCTGAATGATACTGAAAAAAAAAAAAAAAAAAAAAAAAAAGAAATTAATGTTCCATTTTCCTTACATCTTATTAAATAAGAGATCATATTAAACAGGATTCATTAAAAAGCTATGGAAGCCTTGTGAGTGAATGGCTGGTAGAAGATATTTCCAAAAACATTTGATATTCAGGGAATATCTGCAGCTAGATACAGGAACATGCAAGTCTCTTACCTGAATTATGTAGCTTGTTCCGCTGAGTCAATGACTGCTGCAATTTATAGTCAATTGACAACATGCAAAGTAGCTTACAGTTAGATCTGCTCATTTCTGGTTGGGCTTTTCCACCCACACCACAGCTATGATGGCAACAAAACTTGGCATTAAGGGCTAGAAATTTTGAAACTGTTATTGAACACATCCAGATTACCTGAAAAAGTAATCAGGAACATACTTTGTTTACTTCCTGTATATATTCTGTTACAGTTTACTAAAGCAGTATTTTCATTTCTTGGTATTTCATACTTCAATGTCTAAATATAACAATCATCTAGACTTGAGGTAACTATTCACCATCAAGGCATAACCAAATTTTCATAGCTTCATTTTAAACACAGAAAAACAGGATTTATTAAGAAGAAACTTGTGATGGATTTGTCTCCACTAGAGGTGAGGACACATAATAGTTTAATACCCTTAAATTTAATCTTAATTCTTCTGTAATTTTGGGAAATTCCTTTAGTGTTAGGAAGTATAACACCACATAAAAGGTGAATATATGTAAGAAGAGATAAGATTTGAATACAGAGAGCCATTAGTAGCAAGACAAGTATTTTGAAGTTTTGCTTAAACTTACATAGTATGGAGCAATCAGTCTGTATAAGCCCATGTATACAGGTATATAGATGCTACATATATCAGTATATAGTTGTCCTACTGCACAGATGCAAGTAAATAGAACAAAAATCCTCAAAATTCCCACATTTTGCAGGATTGACACTTTAGATTATTTACTATTTGGTCCCTCTCTCAGTATAACCATACAAACAAATCCAAAACCAAAACCAGTTTAGCTTAAAAATTTCAGAAGACACTGTAGGATTAGAAACACTTGATCTACTACCAAGAGTGCTACATACGCAGTCTTGTCTTCTGGAGACTGTCGGCCATCAAGGAAGATTCTGCTGCTGCACTTGTGTGGGGCCACAACGCTGCATTTGGCATTCTCCATCCCAAGACAGCTTCAGGTCTTGTTAGAAAGGCAGCCAAGAGGCAGAACATCTACCAAGACTGGTAGAGAGGCACCTACTCAACAAATGAACTGTGTTATTTTTCTTTAGGGGACCCCGGAGTACATCACTTTTGTAACCAGTTACTGAACACCAACAACTGATCAATGTTCCACTCATCAGGATAGGATACTGATCACAGTATCTGAACCCAAGCCTGGATTTATTTTTCTTTTCCTGTCAATCCTTGTGGATTTTGTTCGTTTGATTGTTTTTTATCTAAAGCAAGAATCCTGGGCATCCAGTAATTAGCCATCCTTCCAGATGAACTCAGTTTTGGAAGACTACAGGACTGACATGAGAATGAAGCTTAGTCAGTGCAGATCTTATGGGACAACTGTGTCTCCATCCCTGATGTGGCAGAGCAATACAAGTACAGTCTGTTCCCCAGGCTATGGACCAAGCAAGCAAAACTGCATCCAGAAACAAAGAGCACACTTCTGTGTACTGCTTCCTTCCACACAGGAACTGAACATAATCTAACTACATACGAACAGCTACATTTGAGTCTGGGATTAAAATTTTTTTTCAATTAACAATTTGATGAGCGTTTCTTTATCTAATCACCGAACAAGTGCGTATTTCTACTCTGAAGCATTTTTAGACATGCTTTTATAGATGGATTTACATGCAGCATAATGAGGGAGAAAAATGATGACAAACTGATAATGCAGATCCACTTTTCAAAAATCAGTTTTATCTTTAATTGTTACATTCCAAAGGGGATATATGAAAGTTAGTCATCTAGCAACTGTATACCTCTTAAGAGAGATGAGTACAGAGTCACAGATAAAAAAATACACCTAACTCCCAAGATGACAGGTGCTAGAGAAAGTATGTGCCTTACACCATCAATCCAGACAAATGCAGGAAGATTTTTATAATAAATATTTCATCATATACTAACTCCTGAGACTTTACCCATGAAAAGAAAGGGAAAGATTTTTTAAGAGCTATCATCTACCTACAATATATTAAGCTATTAAAGCAAAATAGAACAAAATAACACTGTCTTGATGTGCACTGCATTTGAATTTATCTACATCACAGTACTTGAAATATGCAGCTCAAAGAGTCAGTGTCCATTATGTTTTACCTTAAATCTGCAGACATCACTTGCCATACAAGCATCTTGAAGGTACGAGTGCAAGAAACCAAATGATGAATACAGCCAACCAGGATTTCATTCTCTGATACGAAAACTACACTGCAAGACTTCGATTTCCAGTACCTAGCATTAATCAGCAGAAATTCCAAGTATATTTACAAAACGTCTTTACATAAAGTGATTAGTGAGTTGTAAGCAATTACTGTGTTCCCAGGTACTTTTTAACCACATAAACAGTAGAGAGAAATATATAGTTAAAAACCACCATAAAGTCACAACTGTAAATAATGTACCACAGTGGCAACCCAAGGTATCTTAGGGTTGTTTTCTTTTCAGTTTCATTAGTAAAAGCCATTTGAAAATGTAAAGATGTTAGCTTTTGGTTAACTAATCTTTTTTAACTGCTTCCACTCCAGTACATTCCTCCGAAGTTCAAACACTATTTTTCTTTATTTTTTTAAAATCAGTAACGAATCATTCAAGAAAACTCTTCTGAATTGGCAGGCTCAGGAAGACATGTCAGCTCTTTCCATTAGTCCACTTTCCTTCCCCGGAGTTATTTTAGTGAGACACAATTAACTCAGCACAACGTGATGGTCAAAGACAGACTTGCGCTGCTCCTGGACCTGTAGCTTCCAGCGCTGCTGGGCATATTCCACTTTGTTCAGCACGTTGGCGCGGCTCCGAGAACGAGCCAGCACATCGTGGGCATTTGCAAAAGGCTGGTGATCCTGCAGCAGCAAAAGTTAATAGTTAGACCTCAACAATTCCAAAGAGCAACCACATTAGTCTTGTGTTGTTACATTCCAAAGGATGTGGGGTTTGTTTTGGTTTTGTCTTTTTTTTTTTTTTTTTTTTTTTTGAAAAAAAAAGTTTTTTAAAAAAAGAGTTAAATAATAANAAACAAGCTGTTTCAACAAGCAGTTCAGTAATAATGACCAAGCAAGTTTTTGAGTCGTTAGAACTGTACTTCAATTTCTCATTCACAGTAACTTCCACAGGTTTCCAAAATAGATCACACTTCACTGTACTGTCAAACAATCACCTGCTGCTCAGAGACATCATAGTGAGCTGCAAGACCAGAAGCACAGCAAGATCAGAAGCTTCCATTAGCAGCTGGTGGGACAGCCCCAGGCACCGGGAGCCTCCTGTTACTGTCCTGAATGCACTTCACTTGAAAACTGAATCTAAGAGTCAGTTCTCTGCCAGCTCTTGGGCATCTGCTGACAGGCAGTTCAGGATGTTCACACACAGCTTCTATATAAAACCAACACACTCTGATGTTTACCAAACTAAGCCTATTGTACTAAGCTGTCTAAAAGAACAGTGTCAATACAGCTGTTTAAGTGACAGAGCTCAACAAGAACTGAGCGCTTGTTTTACATTTACTTTGTTTTCTAACAGTACCTGCAAAGCTTTATTTTCTTTTAGTAAATACAGCCAAGTTATAAACAGTGAAAGTTGGAACTGAACTTCTTGTTTGGTTATCAAACTGTTTTGGACAAAGTCATGCTGCTAAAGCTATGTCACAATGCACTATATATGCAATGCATAATGAAAAATAATGTAATTATGTCTTGTGTTAAATAACTGTCTTTTTGTATGCCTACATTTTATAGTCCTTTTGTTTTCAGAACACTTTTGAAGACATTTACATTAATGGGTACTTAATTTCTGACACGACTGTGCAGAGCAGCTTAATGAGAGTTCTTAGTTGTACAAAGATTATCATTAATGATATCTATTGAAGTGATTGCTGCAAGTCCCAAAGCCACACATGAGCCTCAAAGAAATATGCTCAGAGAACAACAGACAATGCCTGACCAGAAGAGCTATAACCTCACCATAAGAAGTTATATAATTGAGTATACCTAGAATGGGCACTTAACAGGTGACAGATCACTTCATTCACAGAGAAACAAAATCACAATAGCAACACAATTCTACCATAAAACAGGTAGTGGGAGAACACAAGACAAGCTAGATGGTATGGCTTTCCTGATAAATGAGAATCTCAGCTCAAAGGCTAGCTACTCTCAATTTCTATGTAGACTGCATGGGGCAAAAGAATTTAAAAAGAAAGAGGACGGATTTGGAGGTATTAATATCATTTATCTAAGGTACAAATTTGTCTGAAGTATAAATAGCATACAGCACAAGTTCACTTAATTCAAGTAGGAACTGCCCAGTTTGACATAAGAATTCCCTTTAACAGACAAAAGGTCATTCAAATTCTTCCTTTCAAAAAAAAACAAAAAAACACCAAAACAAAACAAAGCAGAACAAAAAAGTTCAACCCAAAATACTCCTAGAAGTGACTGGGAAAATCTTTCACTGTCAATACAAAGACAGTTGGAACATGTCTGCATGTAATCCACATGGAAGTTCAGAAACAGTAGGAGATAATCATCAGCCATCTTAGCTTTAAAAGATGTTTCTGTTCAGCAAGGAGGTTATTAAATATACAAAACTAAGCATTTTCATAGATAATAGTTTTTATCAGCTGTGCTTTATGTGCCTTGATTTCACAAAAAAGCATGTGATTGCTACCCAGTACTGGAGATTAGTAATGACAGGAACTGCTTCACTAACAGACTACTCCCCTTTTCCTCCCAAAAACGGCCATTCTGATCTGTTGCAATACACTGTCACATTTTGATTTCTAGCTGTAATACTAAGAAATTATTGCAGCATCATCCAGTATTTTACTTCATTATAGCAATTTCTTCTTGAATTTTTAGCATCAACAAACTCAAACTGGAGCAAAAGAAGATGCAACTAGTCTTTCTTTTTGCACAGAGCAATTGTGATGGGTTGTTTTTTGTAGGCCTTCCTTGGTAACCAGGGTCAAGATCTAGGAAGTATTCCATCCCATCTCTTTACGTAATCAGGTGTATATAAGCCGAGGGGGGAGGTGTTCTCTCTTTTTTGCTTTCTTTTCCTTCTCGGGCTCGCACGCTGACGAGCTCCCGGTGTTTGGGCCTGGCTTATCTGTGTTCAGCGAGGCCTGCTCTGGGGGCTGTTATGCCTGGGCCGGCGGCGAAGGTTAAGAATCTGCTTTTCTAAGGAAAGTAGTGAATTTACTATTGCATTTGTTACTTACTGAGTTAATTTCTGAATTTAGATTGTATATATATTTGTTTTATTTTTCCCTATTTTGTCTCCCTCTCCCCCTTCCCTTCCCCTTGTCCCTTATTGGGGTGCTTTGGGGGTCCCTGTCTCATTGTGTCTAGTATATAAATTTAATATATGTAAATATATATATATTCCTTCAATCTTCTCTTGCTGCTTTTTGCCTTTTCGGGAGAGGGAGGGGGGAATCTTACCTGTGAGGTTTGGCTGTTGGCAGAGAGCCAACCCAAACTTTCACAGCAATCTAAGCAGTAAGCAATTTGCATAAATGTGATCACCAGCAAGACTCTGGATCACTAACACTTAGAAAGCTGTACACACTTGCCTCCATTGCTACTCTGTTTCTTCTCTGTGAAAATAATCTGTGCCTAGAGCTGGGATAACTGAAGCAGTCCTCCCCTTACTATTTTCTAGCCCAGTGAAAAATTAAAGAGTAGCTTCACAGAAGTCATCACATAGCTTTTTTTTTCCTCTCCCTTCAGGAAAGCATTTACACTGCCTGGCAAAAAAAGCTGCTCATCACAAATAATTTTTTATTAGACTAACCATCCCAATCTTCATGCTCACCAAGAACACAAACACTCTGGTGAACTCACCCCAATGTCTTCATCACTTTGTATGAGCTGTGAATGTCCAAGGAGACGTCTCTTCAGTATAGGTTCCACCAGTGTGAGGTACACCATGTACAGAAGAAGCAGGCCCAAAATAGACAGGTATATGATGATTGTTACCTGCACAAGGTAAGCACAGTTTATGCCAGAATTGTGACATTCCCCCCACAATCTCACAACAGGTAGCAAGGACCAAAAGAAGAGTACACCCAAAGTCTGACCTTTGCCAGTGTCACCAGATGCCTTAAAACTCACAAAGAGGAAAACCAACAAACTACAACCTGGTATTAATACGGTTTGGAGCAGACATGTATTAGCTTGAAACAGTTCCTCTTAGTGAGACCTTGCAAAAAATCTTATACTATCCCTCTTAAAACAATTCAGCGTTACAAATCTCACCTCAACCAAGACAACTGTTCAGTCTGACCATTAAAGCGGGGTTATTGATTTGGGGCATCACCCCATGATGTCCATTCTCTAGAACAGCTCTGCATTCAGTCACCAAGCAAAATGGGAAGGCAAAACAAAAGATCAAACTTCTAAAATACCAAAAAAAGTGGTCTTTGTTATCAAAGACCATACAGGGCTCAATGGCTCTGATAGAATAAGAATGTAAAGAATACAGAAAACATCTGTTAGAACAAACATGGACAATTTTGCTCTTTTTACCTTGCCAGTGTACAAAGGAAATTTACAGTAAGAAAGTAAGGTAGACAAGTAATGAGAGGCCCTTTAAAATAACAAGAAAAACAAAGCCCAAGCTTGACAAAATGCCTTAGAACACTCAGAATTTTAGTAAAGTGTAAAGCCTCATCTCAGAAGTAGAGATCTTCAATAAAGGGTCTCAAGTTTGTTTCTTCAGCTATAGTTTGACACTATTGTTACCACTCAAGCCAAATTGTGAGCAACTACTGTGAAAAAAAGTTAAATCTTAGGCTGCATTAGAAAAGTTTTCCCTTTAAAAAGAACATTTCTCTAAAAGACAACAGACATATTTACTAAACAGTTTTAGTATTTAATATATGCCAACAAAACTACATTTACCTTAATTGTGACAGAGCTTCTCTCTTCATACTTGCACTCACAACGTAAGCAGTATGCTTCTACATCGGGCCCAGGGACAGGCATAGGCTCCACCACATGAAGACAATCACTGAAGGAAGACAGAAACTGTCCAGTCAGTTCTGAGCTGGTTTTAGCTTGGCTGTTCCACTATGCTGCAGGAGCTGAGAAGCCACCTTTCAACTGCTTAAGTTCAGTTGTTGTAAACTGGAGGTATAACTAAATCACTACTCTACAATTATTTTGCTTAAACAAGAAATTCAGCTATTGACAAGCTGATAAACAAGTTTTAAGACCCTTCTAAATCAATACAGTATTTTCATTTTTCATAAAAGTATTAAAGGTGTTAGCAGAACAAGTCCAAGGATATGAATCCAACACAAATGCATCATTTGACACCAACTTCATGGACAGAAATAAATTCCAACTATTAATTCCACTTCTTTCTTCACCATACTCAAAAGAGCCTTATTTTATCCTTCCACTATCTGAAGGGAGATTAACCTCTCTTCATGAACTGAAGTTCTTTTTTCTTGCCATCACAAGGTACAGGCATTGGAAAAACCATCAAAGAAAAGTAAGTCAGATGGGTTGTTTCTCTAAGCAACAAGATAGTGAACAAAGAGCCTTCAGCTGTCTGAAAAAGCATAATGTCAGTTAAAAGATTACAAAATGTAAGCCTGTCCCACGTGAAAGAGTGTGGTTGACAATATCATGGGTGCTGTATACCACTAAAATCCAGCTGCCATGAGATAACTGCTTTTAACAACAACTTAGGTCATTTTGGTCTTTCTGCTGACTCAGGCTGGTTATTCAGAGTTCAGACTCCAGGGTGCCTGCAGACCACTGACAGAACCAAAATCCTGTTTCACCTTTATCCTGGTTACCTCAGTGTTAGCACAGTCAGAAGAAGGTAACAAAACAAAATGCCTGAAGCGACAGCAGCAGCCTAGAACTCAACACTCTGCTGAGCTAAATTACAGTGCTGCAAACACACGGCCAGGCACGGTTTCCTTTGTTTTTCTTCTTCACAAGTACAACCACTGAGTGCCAAGTCACAGCCTCCAGAGGGGAGTGGAAGGTTTATTTCTCTTATTTATGTGAAAGCAGAATTACATTCTCCTCTGTGGAAGAGTGCAGCATTCAGTCTGCAAAACCAAAAACACATGCAAATTATAATTTATGCAAATGCTGTTCCTATGACTGGAAGTTTGCATCAATATGCTGAAGTACAGCAGAAATCTTGTATGTAGCTTCAGTACAGTAGTCTGTTGCTGAGAATATAGAAAATACTAACATCAACATTTTTTCCCCTCCAGTTCAGTGTTTCAAGTTGCTAGGAAGTGTAAAATCTATCAGAACCTTAGAATTGTGGTCATGTGTTTTCTTGGACTGTGATTCCAGGGCAATTTTAGAGGGAAACACAGAAAAGGCTGACACTTTTTTGTTTTCCTGCTCACCTGCCTCTACATTACCACCTTGTCCTTTGCACACACAGTAAACATCACCAAGGCAGCAGTTCTTCCAAGGCAAGCTGGGCATGTCAGAAGAGCAGCTCATCCACAGGGACCATCCTCCTTCCCCCCACATCCATGACACCACTACAGGCCTCAGAGAATGTGGGTGCTTGTACTTTGAGCTTTGGAAGTGGGTTATTTAACCCTATAGACACGTAGGCACCACTCTGCTTGCCCAGCACAGGATGGGATTGCCTGAAACAGTTCCAAATCTGACCCCTCAAGGGTCAGTGCTTTCAGTGGTGTCAGAGCACCCCAGCCAATACTAATGTTCACATAACGTGCTGTTTGCCAGCCTGAAGCCAAGGGACAGACCACTCCAAGTGAGAGAACTGAAATATCTAAGTAAGAGTATCATGATGCACCCAACATTAAAAATTAAATTTTCATTTTATGTCTGGACAAATCAGCAGTGAGCAGTCATTATACTGAATATACATTCATTATTCATGAAGACACTAAAAATTGATCTGGTTTGTCTCAGGACTAACTGATCTAAATACCTAAAGGATGGTGCACACCAGTCAGTTCTACTCAGTAACTAATCACTTGCACTGATGCATAAGCCAAAGTAGAGCACTGAATTTTTTCATTTTATTGCACATAAACTAGCAATCAAGTCTTTTACAAGTGGCAAGAAGAATCTCAAACAAGACCAAAGCCATAAAGTGTTCCCACACGGTTACTCAAGAAATAATCTCAACAAAACAAGATTTAAGATAACAAAATTGATTTTTGAGATTCTATATCCAACAGTATGTCATCATAAAATTAGTCAAGCCTTCAAAGGTAATTTTTACTTTAGTGAGTACAAAAATTGATTTAATGGGAAACAGGATCTTTTCTGCTAGTAAGGCCCACACTAAGCAGTACCCACTGATTAAAAAAAATCCATTTTCATTTGCAGAGCAGGAATTAACAATAAAACCAGTAAAACTGCTACTCTGAAATGCCTGCTGCAGCTGGAATTCTACCAGTATGTTTCATTGCTGCAACTTAATTTGTCATAGTAGGACTAATGACGTTAAGCTATTCACGTGGGACAAAAATAGTCATTTCAATTGGACAGTATGTTTTATGTTTATTAGTTCAAAATAATTATTGTGTTTATTAGTTCAGAACTGTTTCTCTCAGTTCTTCTGTAAGTAATTTAATAAGTCAAGGCACAGTTCTCCGTATCTCTGTATTACTGATTTTATTCCTATAATTATTTTTGTGGGCTTACTGAGGAGCATGAAATGTTCATAATCAAGATAGCAACCTGCTGCTACTCATCAGATTGAAAAGTCTTTTATAAATTCTTAATACAACAGAATAAGAGTCAATACATTGAGAAGTAAGTCACACTTTTACAGGCTGACCGAAGAATCTCTGAGCACTTCCAAGAACAACACAACTCTAAAACAAGGTGTTTTAATTGTATGATTCACACAGGCAACGATACTCCAGGTGAAATTATACATGGGAGCTATGTCAATGTAACAAATCACTGTGGCCACACACATCAGGCCTCAGCTTGGAGAAGAATATGACATGCCAAAGCTGGCCTAAATGATACAACAGAGCACACTGCTAAGGCACAGACATGCAAAACCTTTCTCTTTCTCTCTGAAAAAAAAGTGTTGGTAGATTGCTCAGGCCACATCATGTAACTGCACTCTCTGGCTGCAATTCTGAGCAACACAGAACTTCAGAAACAACAGTGTCTAAAGGACTGGATGGATTTGAAGAGTGGAGCAGGCAGAGACAGCACTCCAGAGCCCCAGTTCCAAGTCTGTGCTTCCTTGGCTTTACACCATTTCAAATCACTGGATGCAAAATACACCCACCACCTTCCTCCCTTCTACTACTTTCAACTCTAAATAAACAACTAAAGATACAAGCAAGCAAACCAAAACAGAAGACAGGGCAAAACCCATGGATTTCAAGCCTTGTCTCTTGCTAGAGCCGAATTCTGGAGTCCTTGTGAAGAAAAAGTTCCAGTAAGTTACGCAAGAGATGTAATTTCTCCTGGCACCACCATAGGAGAGTCACATATAATCACCACTGAACAAGTCTTTAACCAGTAAGACTTATTAAAATTTTGTATTGCACCCACACTCACCAGTCTTTCTGTGAAACATTTTTGTTGTAAATATGGCCCGAATGGTCCTTGTAAGGAGGGCAGATGCATTTACACCGAACATCTTCAGAATTCTGTAAGGCAAACAACATGCTTAGAACAAATTATCATCAGAAAACAAGGATTCAGAATGCACTCGTCACATAGCACATGAAATATTTAGCACAAGCTACTTGTAACTATCTTTGAAGTCTTACTCAGGATTTCCTACAAGTTTAAGAACAACCCTTCAAAATTACTAATCAAGCAGAGCAGTTTGTCAAATAACACTATTATTTGAGATAGAAATGTGTTCTCCTAGAGAAAAATCTGGAATTTAAGCTCATTCTTCTTTTTATTAAAAAAGGCAAACATGCAGAAGTTGCTGATGCTGGTTACTCAACTATTCAGCTTATGCATAACAAACACAGTCATGAGCTTATGATGAATAAAATGAAAGAACACTAAACCCAAATGGAAGTAGCAAAGAAACCTCCATGAATAATTCTGTCCTTCCTGGCCACAAGAGAAACAACTCTGTAAGGAAAACTACTGGAGGGACTAGTGCAACCTACGGTCCTCTTGTCTTAAACAGCAGCAGGTTATTGTGAAGTAGAGAAAAAAGTACAAAAGAGGAATTCCAAACAAAGGCAAGTTTAAATGTGAAAAACTACAAAAATTTGTAAAAGCAACTTTTAGAGAAACAAATTAACATTTGTGTAACCAGTAACAGGCACTGCAGAAAGAAGTGAATTATGGACTGTTATGAACAGTGAGAAAGAAGCAGCACCCAAAACATTTAGATTGCTACTGGGGAAAACAGAATTTCAGGAAAAGATCACTTTGTCCAGTGCATTAAAATAGGATAATTTATTAATTTCCCAAATTGCACATGGATAAAAACTCTATGGAGAGAACACAGATGGTCAGCAGGGGGTTACAGACGAAAGCATTCTCAAACCCAAATCAGAGTACCTTATTTAAGCAAATAAGAGACAGAGGATAAACATGGCTTATCTAAAGTTCAAGGCAATTTCTAGCAGCATTACAAAAAGAAGTGTGAACAAATATTAGTAATAAACTGCTACACTGAATAATCAAGTCAGAGTAACACTTAAGTGGGCACAGGTCAGTTGGAAACCCTTGACTACATTATCATAGAATGCTCTGGGTTAAAAGGGACCTTAAAAATAACCTAGTTCCAACTCCACTGCGTTCCCAGGCAGGGACACCTTTCACTAGACCAGGTTGCTCAGAACTCCATCCAGCCTGGCCTTGAACACTGCCAGGGATGGAGCACCCACAGCTTCCCTGGGCAACATGTTCCAGTGCTTCACCACCCTCACAGTTAAGAAATTTTTCTAATATCTAATCTAAACGTGACCTCTTTCAGTTTAACACTACTCCCCCTTGCCCTGCCACTCCACACCCATGTAAACAGTTCTCCAGCTTTCCTGTAGGCTCCTTTCAGGTACTGGCAGGCCCCAATTAGGTCACCTTTCCTCACAGGAGAGGTGCTCCAGCCCTGTGATCATCTCCATGGCCTCCTCTGGAGTCGCTCCAACAGGTCCATGACCTTCCTGTGCTGGGGACTCCAGGGCTGGACACAGTACTCCAGCTGGGGCCTCACCAGAGCAGAGTAAATATACATTACAAACCAAGCCACTTATGGTCTCACCGCAGAGAAGTCAAACGGCTGAATATCGTTAAAAAGGGGGAAATTCAGACAGGCAGGAACTCTGGCAACAGGAAACGCTTTTCCTACCAGGAGACACGGCACTCTCGGCCAGTGACAGAGCAGCGGGTGTATCAGTTCCAAATAATGAGCCCAGGGGGACCCCCGGCAGGGCGGGGACGGCCGCCGAGCCCCCGGTCCCGCTGAGCCCGGCCCAGCCCCGGCAGCCTCGGGAACAGCGCTGTGTCCGCGGCATCGCGACAGAGCGACACCGACCGCCAGGAGCTGCAGGCCGGCGACGCCGGGCCCCGCTCCCCAGCCCCGCTCACCTTGGCCTCGGCGCCCAGCCCCGCCAGCGCCGCCAGCGCCAGCAGCGAGCAGAGCCGCGCCCCGCGGGCCGCCATGTCGGGTCCCGCCGCTCTATCGCCGCTCTATCGCCGCTCTATCGCCGCTCTATCGCCGCTCTATCGCCGCC
>VXBX01008036.1:34797-120603 GCA_013400415.1 Scytalopus superciliaris
CGGTGGCGGCTCCGCGGGAACGCCAACGCCGCAGGATGGTTCCGGGGCGGAATAGTCACGGACTCGTGCAATCAGCAGGGCTGGGAGAGACTTTTATGGGTTTAAGTACAAGTAGCGACCCAGCACTGCCACTGCAACCACTAACCCGCATCACCCAGCGCCGTACCCGGGCGCCCCTTCCACACCTCCGGGGATGGCAGCCCGTTCCGATTCCTGACCACCTGAGCAGCGAGAATATATTTTCTACTACCTAACCTGAGTCTCTACTGCCCTGGCTCTGGTTCTCTCGCTGCCAGCACGGTCCCGTCCCCACTGGGGGCCCCTCTCGGGCCGTGAGGGGAGCCGTGAGGGGGGTCATGAGGGGAGCCATGAGAGGGGTCATGAGGGGGCCGTGAGGGGAGCCATGAGGGGGGCCGTGAGGGCCCCTAAGCCTCCCCGGCCCCTCAGCCGCTCCGCGTTTTCTAAACCTTTCACAAACCCTTTGCTGGACACGCTGCGGTGTCTCCCTGTCCTTTCTGAAGTGACTGGCCCAGAGCCGGAGCAGCACAGAATCCGGTTTTCCCACATCTGAATGTAGAGTTATATAAATTACATAAGTCTTCGTGCACTTTATACACATACATTTCTCTGATAGGACGTCCCTAAAATCCAGCAATATTCCCCATTCGTGGCATGGTTGTTGTTTATTTCTGCCCAAGGGCTGTGTTCCCCCTGTTGCAGAGGGCGGCCGGCCTTTGTGAGCAGCAGCATTTCCATGTGGGCCCTAAAACAGGCTCTGGCAGGTGAAGCAAGTCCTGCCTGCCTGCGTGGGAACCCCAAATCCTCCAGCACTGCCGGGGCTGGCATGGCACCGGCACAGGTTGCCCAGAGAGGCTGTGGATGCCCCATTCCTGACCGTGTCCAAGGCCAGGCTGGATGGAGCCCTGAGCAACCTGGTCTGGTGGAAGGTGTCGCTGATCCTGGCAGGGGGGCTGGAACAAGGAGTATCTATAATGACCCTCCCAGCCCAAACTATTCTATGATTTTCTGTCTAAACTGCTAAGTGGCAAAAGTGTGCGTTGCCAAAAGCTGCTCTGTTCCCTCTCCTTCCCCAGCCCCCTGTTACTGGCTATAATTTCATAATAGATGCCATATACTTTTCAATCGTGCTATTGACTTCATTTTAATACAATGAGTTGTGTAATACTAACAGCACATCGGGCATCTCGGTAAAGCAGCTTGAGTTACTATGGAAACACAAAACACCTTTATTTAAAATTCAGGGGAAATTGCCAGCGGACTATAATGAGCGTCCATCAGGTTTCAGCCTTAGCCAAACAATTTGTCTATTTAATGACTGTATCTGCAATGAAGGTGTTTTGAAGCGTGAAGGTGGCTCTGTGTCTTCCCCACCACCCACAGTCATAGTCTACGATGGGCAGATTGACTGCTGAGTTGAAAAACATGCTGAATCTTTAGAAAAACACGGATCACATTCTGAGCTGAAATAAATAATAAGCAGTTTCAGAGGCATCACTGCATTTGGAAAAGACAGCCTGATAAACTAATTTTTTAACACATTCAGAGAGTTCTGATACACAGGTAATAAATGCACTTTTATTTAGATGGCTGGAACAGCCTTTGGGATCTTCAAGCCCAGTCTTGGAGCTTTCTCAAATCCAGGGACAGGAAAAAATCAAATGGGTACCTGTGAGCCACAGGCTCTTGGGGCTGCAAGAGATTGCTTCTTCTAGAAGACAAGTCCAATCTTCCCCTAGAAAGCAATGAGCAGTGATTTAGTAAGCTAAACTGCTGGGTGAATTATTAAGAAAAGAGTACCTGAAGTTACTATCTTAACATTTAGATTTTTTTCAGGTTTTTTTTAAATTCATTTATCAGCTCACCAGTATCATAAGCAATACTGTTAAAGTACAGCTTGAAAAAAAGGGAAGAGACAGATAAAAAATGCAAATGAAATGTGATTTTAAGAAAATTATTCAATTATTGCCCTGACCATAACTGCTTTGCAGCTAGCTAATCTTCAAGATTGGTTGAGGATGGGTTTTATCTTTAAGAGAGCTCTCACTGGATTATTGGTGGAGTCTGAGCTTCCGTGGTGCACCCTGCACTGCTAAGTCTGTCCTTACTGGACTAACTCTGTTCAAGTTAATGGAGCTGAGTTCTCACATCTAATTTGCTTTTTAAAATTAACATAGACTGTGCTTTAATAGCAAGATTTGTTTTGAGAGTTGCTGGCCTCTCTGAGCTAAACCTTGTGCTTTGCTGTCAGTGCACTCTGTTGAATTAGAATGTTTACAATTTTTTAGTTGCTCTCATGTTTGTCTCCATCATCAATACTCACACACTGAGTGTCCCCCCTCACCCCAAGAGCTGCTGGCTGTGCTTTTTATCATTCAGAGTCTCTGTCTCTCAGGCTCTGGGAAGGGTGAAGTCCTGGTCCCACCCTGGCCATAGAGGGGTTGAGCCCTCACAGGGTGCAGAAAATGCCCGTGGGACACTGGGGCGCTAAGACAGGTGTTTGGGAGCAAGAATCGAGACTGCGACAAAGACACAACACAGCAGTGCATCCCTAGGAATTGAGCAGAGGAGCTGCTCCAGGGGGGCATCTTTCCTGCTCAGTCATCTTATAAAAATAGCCTATAAAGAGCTTTATATTTCCAGACATTGTACGTGCAGAGTGAACGTCTGCATTTCCTTTCCTGTTGCAGGAGCCTTCCCAAAGTCACATCATCTCTGTAGCCAGCAGTGCAGTAATCTGTGTCTCTGCTTCTCCTTACTGTGCTGCACTGACTCACATGTGAATATGGGTATTTTAAAACCTTTTCCATGCACAGTACCTTTATGCACTAAGTGGTAGTTACGCTGCACTCCATTGTGCTGTTTCAAACAATTGGTGTAGGGTCACTTCACACTCTGCAGCTGAACGTGCCTTCACTGTCACGTGAAGGGTGGGTATTCCTCAGGGCAGGTAGGGATAGACAGTGTTTACCATAATTTAAGTCATCTGCATTATGATTGTTTTTCACTAATGCAAATTACTATCTTTTTATGTCAGTTCCACCTGTTCACATTCAGAACTTGCCTGCTTCCCTTCTTTTTCCCAGCTGAGAAAATCTTTTCATTACCAACAATGATATAAAAGAAAAATCTGAGGGGATTATGTAAATAAGCGGTTGAATCAGCACTTTTGCAGTCACTGCCAACATGAAAGCCACATGACAGTTGTACAGAAGAAAAACAAAGTAAATACAGATTCTTTTTTGTCCAGTCCCTATTTTCAGTTAAAAAATCAAAATTATGCCAGGCCTTACTTAGCAAAGAAACATAGGAAGCGATTAATTACAACGTCAACTGCTCTAAGTTAATGAGAAAATCACCTTTCAGCAGATCAGTTGTCAGCATCTGTTCAAATATGTTCTGTCACTGGTACTGCATCCCTTAAAATAAACAGTGCAGTTTTGTCTCCTGAGTTTCTGTTTTGGGCCAAAACCCCAGTGGGTCAGTTCAGGTCTATCTGGTATTCTTGTCTTGTGGTCTCTGGTCTCAGGAGATCACAAAGAGAAATCGATACCATCGAGGTGGATGGGGTGCAAGGTTTACAATAAAAGGAAGCTCTCCAAATATAGTTCATCTCAGAGACCCATTACATTACAGTAATGCAATGTAATGGCTCATGGCTTCTTTCCATAACCGAAGCATTATTTTGCAGTCTGCTGTTAGGAGTTACATAAGGCCTTTCACAGCAGAAATGCATGCATATGGAAAGGACAAAGCTAGACAAACTGTTTACCTCTGTATTTCTATATTTGTATTGATATTTATGATACGAAGCAAATGGAGGGAAGTGCTGAAAGAGCTCTGCATTTATTTTATCTTTCTGTCTCAGTGAATCCACTCTTGACTTTTCTGCGGGCTGTAAGAGTTCAAGGTCCCTCCCTGCTAATGCAAGGTCAGTCAGTACTCTCGCACTGGAGCAGCTGACTCCCCATATTGCATACATGCTGCATATGGTTTGAATTAGTAACTTATGTTGTGCTCTTATCAATGCAATTCATGGTGCATACCCCTTCTTTCAGCTGCAAATACAAAGAACAGCAGCTTGTAGGTGAGAAGGAAGCCTCAGTTCTTTAGCTATGATCTGTAACCCCCAACTCTGACTTCATCTCTTGCAGCATGAAGAACAGTTTCTGCATTTATTTGTTTAATACAAAATTTATTAATAACTTCCACCAGCCCTGATCCAGCAGGATCTTGGACCCCCTGCATGCATCACCCTTGGGAGAGACAAGGTTGGTGCTGTTCCACACACTTCGTCTTGTACTCCTTGTTCTTCTCCCCCAGAAGGCACAGAAGCAGCCATGCACAGAAATGGACTACAGTTTTCTTCCCACACTCTAATAAATCTGTGTTGCCTGTTTTGTATTCAAATGGATCAGCACTAAAACGGAACTCACTATGAATCCAGAACATGCTCTATCCAGTGCCAGTCATTTCATTCCAATCCTTGCTGCAGCCTGCATGGAAACACCACAGCCAGTGAAAGATATGTTAAAAGCAAGGCAAGATTATGTTTGTGATACAACACAAGGCCTTTTTGTGGTAAAGTTTATCATTACTTTTCTCAGACTTGTTGCTAAGCAGAGGGGCTTTAATCAGTAACCTCAACAAGAAAACTGGGAACCCCTCCATGCATTGGCTCCATTTTCTTCCTTTGCCTGCTATTTTGGTCACTTTTCCAAAGCACACATCAAGCAAGCCCTGGATGGATGTGGGTCCCTCATTCACACTTCGGTGTTGATAGGAAATGAGGAGTGTACACTCAGCATCTTGCTGGCCTGGGCAGCAATGCAGTTACGCCGCAGATGCCTGCTTTAATTAGGAGATTTTTACTTTGCCAGCAGACCTGGGCAATACAAAATGAAAGCTTGGAGGCAACGAATTGCATTTTGCTCTTTTAACCTTTTATTCAGTTAACATTTTCAACCTTTCTCAGATCCTGGCTTACCTATTCCATTCGATTCTACTACCACTGGTCCCTGTAACATTAGCATTATTCTTTTTCTTTTAGATACTTCATCCCTTATAATTGTGAGAGTAGGAATCTCTGTATTCTTCTTTATCCAGGAAACCATTCATAACCATTGCTTATCCCTAGCAACCATGGTATCATACAAGGTATTTCTTACAAAGAGATTCCAATAATTCCACATACATAGACCTGCACAGAGAAGGTAAGTTGCATTCAAAGACAGCATTGTGAGTCAGACACTTCAGATGACCACAGATATTGACACAGTGGTGGTATTCTGAGCTTGTGCACCATGGTGATGTACATGCTGACCACGATCAACCCTTTATCTGCTGCCCGTAACTATTACAGATGTCAAATTCATAGGCAACTAAAATGTGTACAAACACTGAAAATCAAGTCAAGTCATCTAAGTAAACTAGGCCCTGAGTAACTGCTTGCTAAGATGACCTTATTTTGGAGGCATATTAGCAGAAACTGTGGTTCCACAAGGTATTTTTAATGTCAGTCTTTTCTCACTGATGTCTGTGCCTTGGTGCTCACTCGGTGGCGTAAAGTTTTGCTCCATTCAGATCAGAAGGAGCAACACCACTTTCACACAAAGGGAGATTCTGGCCTTTGTGCTTCATTCAGATTAAACCTCTACTAGAAATAAGCCAGGAGCTGGCTCTCCTAGTGCTCCTAACGGCATTGATTTTATGCAACCGCATCGCCAGGGTTTGTGCGGAGGATGCGGAGCGGCGGATGCCCTACTTGCTCTGTTCCCATGACAACACCCTGCGAAGCAGCTCCCTGCGAGCTTCCCCCTGACTGGCTCATCGCATCTGACAGCGTGCCCAGGCTCCGACTTTCAACCCAGACAACGCCTCTTCCTTCAATTAACAAAGAGCGTTTTACAAAGAAAAAAGATCTATTTGAAATAGCAATGTTTTGATTGTCAGAGCAGAGGTATTAAGCTCTCCATCACCCAAACACAGGAAGAATGGCTGTGTTTGGTTTGTCATTTACACTGCACACTGCTGCTTGGTAGTTTAATCGGGAATGACTTTTGGTTTTGCTCCAGGGACTGTATTTCTTTTCCATTGGTACTGCTTCTCCATGTATGCTGAAGTGAATTAGTATCTAACAGCACTTCAGGTAACTCCTGATTTCATATAGTAGATGGCAAAGGGTTGTTTGGACTAATATTCTGGAGAGGAAGGTCTGCTTTTGTTGGGGGTGAACCTTTTCCAGCCAGTCCTCTAAAAGCTGTTTGTCTCCTGGCACCACAAGAGTGAAGCCTTGGGCCAAATACAGATCAGTCAAGCCAGCAGCTGTCCAGACAGAAGTCTTTGGAGCTGATGCTTTAGGCTGTGTAACTGAGAAATGTGGAACATAAAGATGAGTTCAGGGCATTGAAGCTGGGTGGCAGTGGAGAAAATTGGGCTGTTTTCCTGCCTGACAGTCCAGTGTAGTGTTATAATAAGGTGAAGGGTGAATTTTTTATTTTTAATTAAAAAAATACTTTAAAATTTTTTTCTTCCAGTACAGATTCTAAGTTTGCTTCATTTTTCATATGTAGACAGAGAGCTCAGTCTGTGGCTTTGGCTGTACCACTTCCAGTTGTTCAGTATTTGCCTCAATCAGTGTATGTTGTTGTCTGGATAGGAGGGAATTACAATTAGGCTTGATAACCAGAAAGTGGCTGGAATCCTTACCGGGACTTATCAAAGGACTGTGGAGCCCACAAAAGGATTCCTTCAAGACTAACCAACTGAGAGGGACTTGCAGCTGAATGCTGACAAGTTTATACCCCTTCTGGCACATGAACAACTCTGGGGATGGCAAGTGCTCTGGCATGGCATGGCCACAGCCATACCAAGGACATATTTCTGAGGTGTGAGCAATGGTCTGACTCACCACCTGTGATGTCCTGGAGTGGCAAGTGCCTGTAAGAGGGACACTGTGGCTGCATAAGCAAACTGAACCCTGTGCAGCCTTCCTCTGACCACAGTGCTCTGAGCATCTCTTGCCTCATGCCTCTGGGTGTGACTTGAAAGGCTTGCACTGCCCATCTCTGGAGCTGGGTTCACCCTCACAGGGCTCAGCATGAGGCACACCCAGCATGGCACTGGAATGCTGACAGGCCCACAGGTGACAACACATAACCCACCCTGGGCATTTGCCTCACCAGCAGCAACTGAACACAGTGTGCCCTGACTGCTGAGTTTTATAGCACTGCAAAGACTCGGTATAAAATCAACTGCAAAAGCTCATTGCCCTCGTAGACAGAGAGCATTCAGTAGGTTATGAGCTCAGGGTGTCCACCAAAAGGCTGTTGGTCCTGCTTATTGGTGACTACAACATGCATATTTTGATTCAGCCCATTAAGCAGTGTTGTCCAGCCCAAGCATTTCTGTGACCCCAACATCAGCCTGCACAGTGCCTTCCACTCAATTACTGGCTAATCTGCTATTCCGTTTCATTTGATCTGAGCCTTAAAAACCAAATCACATGTACTGCAAATTACACAGTGTCCATCCTTAACTTGGACGTTTTCAAGCAGGTGCTGAGGAACAATTAGATCACTGTCTGTAGAAGCTGCTATTTAACTAAGAAAGAAAAGACAACTCTAAATAAGACAGATGCAGAGAGAGCTCAAAGCTTGCTCACACTGATAATGAAAATTAATCAAACATCATTAGCAGTCTCCAGAGAGTTCAGTACATCATGTGCTTCAGAGATGTGGTTCTGGTTGTTCTCTGCTTGACAAGAGCACTTCTCTCGGCTCAAGGACAGAAAAAAGGTTTGCTGCATCAATTAAAAGTTCAAAATCTGGAGCCTTTTTGAAACAGAGTGTACTGGCTTTCTTTGAAAGCTGTTTGGGCCAGCTTGCAATTTAGTGTTGGTGAGCAGCCATCATCTCCAGAGAGGTCAATAAATACATGTAAGTGACTCTACTAAATACATAACTTTAGTTTTTGTCCCGTAGAGTGGTGCTTAGCTGGAGACCGTCCATTCTGAGAAGTGCTCTCCAGGAGGCTGCTTCTATACCACCTAAATGCAACTGTGAAGGGCTTTCAGGTAAGCAGAATATTCCACATAGGAGAGCTGTGGGGACAGCTGATTATTAACACCAGTCTGCTAAGGATTATCTTAGCTTGCAGTTAATTCTACTAAAACCTCATGTCCTTCCTTTTGCCATCCTTCCTGTCTTCTCATGCCAGGTTGCCCTAATTTTAACTCACCAGCCTCAAGAGCTGGATTCTGAGTCCATTTTCTTTGTGTCCTGTTTAACATACTGGACCCCTTATTAGAGCTTCCTGGATTTACAACTGAGTGTTTTGTTTGAGTTTTGGGTTTGGGTCTTTTGTGTCTGTTTGTTTACTCACCACCACCGCTTACATTTATAGTTTGGTATTGTGGGAAGAGTGGGGAAAGGGAGTAACTGACTTTGCTAGTCAAAGACATGTCAATTCAGGCTTAAAATTCAAGAGACTAAAATCTAAGAGAGTGAAAGAAATTCGAGATTTCTGTTTGCACACAAGCACGTAGTTGTGCAGACCTGCAGCATTCCCACAAACCAGTCTTATGGCTGGTGCACATTATCCCTGCATCCTGTCATGCAGAGTCCTGAGACCTTCTCTCCTGAAGGTGGGCCCTGGGGATACCACATTGACCTCACAGTGGTGAGGATAGGGCTTGCCTTTGCTGTGCCTGGCTTCTATTGCATCAGTTACCTGTGACCCTCAGGAAAAAACAAGCCATATTTTTCTCCTAAAGCAATAAGAGGTGCATCTGGATCACCTTAACTTGATTTGTGATGGCAGAGAGCGGAGGTGCAGGGAGAACAACTGATGTGGGCTCATTGTCATCAGTGTCTTCTAATACAATTTTTGAATGAGAGTATCGTATTAACTCCCTTTGTACAGACTACAGTGATTCATTATGTTACAGCTTTCTCCGAGCAGGTTTGTGAAGCTGCCAGTGTGCTCAGATGTCCTCTGAATAGGTACAGTAGAACCTGTTTTCCCTTCTTTACAGGAATTTCTTAGGCAGTGCATGAATTCCCAGTAGTGCATGGTCAAGTGGTCTCCTGAGGGCAGGGGGTGCTCCCTGGGTGGAAAATGATCTTGGCGGGAGAGGGAAGACTTTGCTGAGAGTTAAATTACACCCAAATATTATCAACATAAAGTCACCACAAGCTTAAGTTTTCTCTCTTCAGCTGCACCTCCCACCAAGTGGAGCAAGTGCTGCCCCATTGTGCCACATAGCCCTGAAGCACAAGCAAACAGGATTTTGGAGCCTCTGTGGTGGGACAGGTTGCTGATGAGTATGCCCTGCACACCATGGTGGAGGCTTGGGGAGCCTGCAGCAGTAAGGACAAGAGCTTTTTGCCTGCTTCATCCTGCAAATGTATCTGGGCTGTCCATTCCCCCAGCCTGCAAACTATAACAACAGCATGGTCAGAAGAGCAAATTATTTCACAAGGCCTTAGTACAAGAGGAAGAGATAAATTCCTCACCTTCATAGTCTCCTTTTCCTCATTAGTATGACCTTTTCAGAGCTCTTCTCTGTGATAAGCAGAAACAACAACATCTCTGCTGTTAAGTCATTGCTCTGTAGCAAGCTCCTCTAGGAGCCTGTTCCACTAGGCACTTTATAGCTGTTAAAACATTGACCAGGACCACAAGAGAGATGTCCCCACTGAGACATGTCTCAGCCCTTACAGCTAAATCATACCTGAGATCTTCACTTTACTCCTAACTTACTTAGAAGTCACTGAGGAGGACATTGGAAGACGGCTCGTGACCTTAATATCACAGCATACAAAGCAGCAGGAGGAAAGAGATGCCAGGCAGAAGTTTTCTTGCGACAAAACGTGGTCTCGGTTGGAGAAAATTTATCCAGGAGAATACTAAGCTGTAAATGCCAAGTTAATTAGTCCTCATGCATAATTTGCTTTTAAAAATACACTGTCTTCTCCTTCTGGAGGAACTAGAGCCCATTTCCCCTTCTGTTAGCCTTAAAAGTCAATTTGAAAAATGTCATTGAAGCTTAAACCGAGAAGCATCACGATGCTTTCAGTAGAGACGCTCTCTGTGAGTAGGAGCTTAAAATCCACAGATTTCCTCTCTAAACCTGCCAAACAGAAGGCCAAACAGCCTTCCCAGGACACCACTCACAGCAGACCCATTTAACTAGTTTCTCAGATGACTGCAGTGTTGAGGCCCACTTTCCCTGTTACACCAGCTCCAAGGCACATTTTGCCCAATTGTGGGGTTTCTCCTTCTCTGCCAGCACCCTAAAAGGCTATTGGTAAAGCCCGGATCATTTTTCATATGTCCTAATCTCTACTGGCCTAGATAAAACCAGGTCACTGGGCTGCAATGCACTTGTGCTGGGCTTTGTCTCCCATCCAGGGATTTTGAACTGGTTTTTTGACTTGTGATCCAAGAAAGACCAATTATTAACCCCCAATTACATTTTTATTTTCAAATTAATAGCCACTGCTGTCTGGTGTTGTGCAGTTTCTCTTTGCCCTTGTTCTCCATGACTCAGTATGTTTTGCATTTATCAAGTGCCTGTTCACTCGCCTTGCTCTGTCTGATCGGTCTGTAGAGGAACAGAGTATTGGCATTTATAGCAACACTTTGAAATATATTGGCTTCTCACTGGGGTCACAGGTCTCAATATTTCTCCTTCCCTTAAGCAGTATTTTTCAATGCTGCCTTTGCCAGCAATGACATGGAGATGCTTCCCAGCTGGCAACATCTGGAAAATGAAGTGTCCGGCTGTGTACCCCTGGGTTGCAGTGGTACTTGGCCCTGCCTATAATTTCCTTCCAGCAGAGAGAAATTATAGCTGTCTGGGTCCAGATCCCCCACCCCCCCAGTCTTCCTGGCAGTCCTCTCTTAGTGCTTCGTTCCTTGGGATGCTTTTCTTCTGCCACCAAGCAGGGGCACTGGCTCTCTGCAGCCCCCACGTCAACTGTGGTGCTGCTGCCCAGCAAGAGCACAGGGACACTGTAGCCTGCTGTGCCCCAGCACGGTCCCTGCAGCTTCAGCCCAGGCCATCTCAGTTAAACCAAGCACAAACAGCAGTGCAGTACCACTGGATGCCACAGCACAGGGCACAGGGCCTGGGCAGACTGTGCCAGCCCCACAGGCAGGAGGCACCTTGAAGTGTTAAGTGAGGTTTTCTCACCTGCAATAGTGGTGTCTTCGTTCTATTGCAGAGAGGGGGTTGTTTCTCCTGGTCTTTGAGGCAGAGCAGTGGGAGGAGGCGAGCAGTAAATTAGTGCTGGTCCTGCCACTGTCTGGGGAGACAGGTGGACAGCAGAGATGAGACACAAGGGCCTGAAAAGGCACTAAGAGCTCCCCACCTTCTGCAGGTACCACCACCCCACCCCACCCCCCTCCCCCGAGCGGTTTTACATTTAATGAGCACATAGCTTTGCCTCACTTCCCCTTGTGTGAGTTGAGAATCTTTTCTGGAGAGTCCGACCACGTCTCACAGCGTGGGCAGCCACGAGCCCCAGGCATCGATTCTACTGCACTCAGAAAAAGAAAGGGAGAAAGTCCCTGCAGCATCCCCAGCTAGCTCTCCTGCTGCTGTGGCTTCCTGTCATTCCTAAACTCCTGATATTTTTAGGTTGTTGACTATCTTCGCACCCACTTTGAGAGTGATGAGATCTCAGCCTGGGGAAGTGGTGGCAGCACCACTCACGTAACAAAATCATTAAATCAATTGCCTTTTCAGCAATGCCATATCTGGTGAAATGTCACTGACACCTACAATGTCATCTCCAGAGACCGTAGCCTTTCGTCAGCCATGCGGTTGTTAACAGAGAACGAAGAGGAGACCAGCACAAGGCTAAGTACCCCAGCAGTGCACAGCCCATGAAAAAGAGAGAAAACAAAAAGCTCACCTTAGAACAGGAACAGACTTGATAGAAACCTGATACCTCTCTTCCATTTATTAAGTGAGCCGGTGATAAAGCAATACAGACCTCAACTGATGTTTGCTCCATAAAACAAACCCAGCAATACACAGCCCTAAAACATATGTTTATATCAAAATAAGTCATATATCTGAGACATACCAATTGGATTTGTTTTCACAACATGTTGAGCATCACGTTATCATCACTAATAGAAAAACCCATAAAAAGGACCTCCTCAGAGAACTATTAGATAGCAGATTACCCTGGAGATAACTGTGAAAAGACTCCCCAGCAGGTCTCATCTAATCAGCTGCTCTACTGGTAGAGGTGATGAAACAATGTTAGTTGATCTCAGCAGGACAAAAAATGCACGTGAATAATTGCTGTAGGGCTACTCCTGGCAATGGCCTCTGACTTCCTGCTTGGTTCAGCAATAAGTGCTGCTTCAGAGTGGCCAGCCCAGAACAAGTTAAACTGGTGGTCAGCTTCGTAGCTGTTTGGACTGATGTGGCAGCAGGTGGTGGCATCTTGGGGAGAGCCCCACTCTGCAGCCCCAAGGTGCTCCTCCTCTGTTATTGCCTGCCCACGTGCCCTCAGGTGCATCTCTTGCAATGAAATACAGACACGCACTGGCAGCCACACAGCCACTCTCCACCAGATCTCTGGGTCTCTAAAGTTTACAGCAAGTGTTGATGTCTTACTCGCATGGGCCATCTTAATTGCAAGAATCCAAGCATCAGGATCCTGCAGGTTCCACCAGCCTTTGGAGCTCTTTGGCCAAGAAGAAGCTGACTCATTTTCCCTGAGGCTGCTTGGGGGTTGGGGGCATGCTTGCCCTCACCTGTGAGCTGTTTGTGTGAAGCATGACAGTGTTAATCAGCTGGACCATAAATCATTCAACAAAACCCTCTGCCACCCCAAGGGCTTCTGGTAACATCCTGTCACAGCTGTCTTTTTATCTCTTGAGCCCTTCCCATCCCAGATGGTTTCAGGCATTGCTGTCTCCTTCCAGCCACCTGCCAGGAGGCAGCAGGTCCCTGGGTTACAAGGCCATGCCTAGGCTTCCTGCAAACCCATGTCGGGGATAGTTTGCCAAAGGTACATAGACACACACCTGTGCTGCAGATAAGCAGGACCAAGGACCCAGGGCTTGCTGAGCTGGTCTGTAACAGCTGCTTTACCATTTACCTCTGTGACCATGCAAGTGCTTGTGTAGGTACAGAGACCTCATGTTACTTCCCATAGTCTATAATCCCTCTGGACTGAGGTGAGCACCTGTCTCCTGTAGCAGCTGTCCTGTCTTACAGAGCGTCCTGTTCATGGGAACCACCTCTGAAAGGCCACCAGCAGCAGGGCTAGCCCTGCTCTGCACAGAATGAACGGAATTTTGCCCACTGATTCTTCATTTTCATGTGTTAGGACTCTGCTCTGTAGCCTCAGGAACTCTCTAAGTCCTGAAACCTGTAGCAGCTCCAGGAAGCACGAAACATTGCCTGTATATTTATCTTTCTCATTTTTTCTCCACTTTATTGCGGGAGCCTGGTTTCTTTCCACACTCAGAGAAAGGCAGCCCAGCTTTGAGGAGAGCCAATTTTACTGGGTTTGGAGTGTTGCTGTTCCACCAAAGGTTTTAGCTGTGGGTAAAAGGATAATCTCTCATTGTTAAGACAGAGCTCAAACACTGCTGAAGCAGTCTAAAGTCCATCCAGAAACAGACAGCAAGTCCTTAAATCCACATTCAAACCTTTGGGGAAGACCCTAATCTCAGGTTTCCTCTCTTCTGTCTGTGCACACATAGCTATTGCACACACACCTCACTCGCCTGTCTTTTGATCTGACCACTGTCTTTTCCTAGTTTTCCAGAGTTTACAAAGGGCCTTCCTAATTGTCTGCATTGGCTGCCATTGCATTGCCCCAGCGAGCTGTAGCCAAACACAGCATAAATACTCAGCTTTCTCACACCTCCTTTGGGAGGGAAACACATGGCAACAAAGGGCTGAGATTTCAAGTGCTCACATTTTACCCCAAATGCCATTTAGCCTGCCTGGTTAGTGCAGCTCCACCACTTCTCTCTGTCCATCTGATGGCAATTCCCAACAGCATTTCCAAAAACAGTGTGGAACTCCATCAGACTAAAGAGTAAAATTAACTCCTGTTCTCAACAGAGAAGTGCACTGAAAGCAAAAAAAAACCCAGCAAATCCAAGGTTCAAGCAAATAAACAGCAATATCAATGTAACTTTATTTAGATTTAATTTGACATTTAGCACAGTAATAAGCACAGAAAGAAAAGAAGTACCAAAATACCAAACTCATAGCATATAAAATAATCAAATGTATTTCATATTTACTGAAATATTTCTACAACACATCAGTGGGACTGACTTGGACAGCCCAGTCCTGTAAATATATATATATATATAGCTGTGTTGTATAAAATAGTGCGTAGAGAAAGCACTGAAACTTATCACCAAAATAGAAAATAGCTCAAAATACAGATAGCTCAGATTTGCTAGACACACCCAATATCGAAAAGGGGTTCAAATCCACTGCAGGAGATAAAGCTCCAACTTTGATGCCCTGGCAGGTATGAGATGGCATGAGTGGGCACAGACTGGCTAAAACTGGCAGGACCTGAGCTGATGGCCACAAGGTGACAAGAGTTACTGGTCCTCACCCAGGACCACCAAGATACTTCCTAAGTGGGAATGCCAGTGGTGCTGCTGGTACTTGGGGCTGATGCTCTGCCTGAAGGGATGCCTGGCACATGCTGCATCCATGTATGTGGGAAGGCTTAGGGGTACAAGCAGCTGCCTGGATCCTGCAGGAGTCCCACCAGCCCAGCCAAGCCAACCTGCAGCCTGTGCCCACCAGGCCAAAGGGCTTGTGCTAAGGAAGAGCTCCTGGAGCTCCTGGAACAGCGTTCCTGTTCCTGTGGCACAGCCAGCCCTTACGGATCCAGCTGCAGCAGGGCTGGTTGTCAGTGGATGCACAACATCACAAGGATATTATTCTGAATTTTAAAGATGCCTCTTCAGCAGATGACAATGATTAATTAGCTTTTAAAAGTCTAGAAAGCTGCTTTTGTGCAAGGCCAGTCTCCCCCAAGCAACACCATAGGTTTGTTCTGGTCTGCAAGTGAGTGGCACAGAAAGTAGCAACCCTGCTGCTAGAGGACAGTAACACCGAATTAAATGCTTGTCTGGGCAAAAACCCCCACCTCACCCTGAGGGCAGACCAAGGTTAGTATTGTACCTAAGATCCCAAGCAATTTGTAGATACATATAAAAAATACTTCATTTCTGGCAGCAGCAGTGAAGTCCAACAGGAGCTGGTAACCCCCAGCAGCGCACAGCCTGGGTACTGCAGGTGCTTCAGGTGGGGTGCTGGGCAAGCAGAGGCACCAATCCTGGTGGCAGGGGAGAACCAAGGGCAAGTTGGGGCCATTTGGGTCCTGATGTACCAATGAGGCTCTGTATCTGCTGCTTTCCGGACAACATACTTTTGTGCTTGTTTGTTGCTTTTTGGCTCAATACAATGATTAGTTTTCTTGACTACCCCCATAGGCAGACAGCCAGGACTTGCCCAGAGGATCCCTTCTCAGTGGGTTTTGAGGCCCAGAGAGCTGCCCCTGTGCCAACCCCCCAGCAAGCTGGAGATCCCCCTGGGAGCCCTCCCAAACCCTGTTTCTGTGCTTCTGCCACACCACTGCAGAGAACCCTATAACCCATTAGTAATTCTGCAATTGCTCTTTCTCATCAAGCCAGCAGTTGCATCCCTAATTACATGGCAACAATACTACGCTAACAGGATGAGCTATAATTCCTAGGTGGTATTAACATTCTTATTTCACTCTGAGTAACTTCCTGGTAATGGCCATTTGAATGTGGCAATATCAATTAAGTGAATATAAATGCTTAGTCCCTGGAAAAATCATTAATAAAAATCTCATTCTGATTGCCTCTAATCACAGCTAAATATAATTACTTATATGAGGCCACTATAAAAAGTATTTTTCTCATCAGAAGAAATTCATAAGGTTTTCCCAACTGTTTGTAATAAAGAAGACACTATATAGAAAAGTCCAGAAAATAAGCACACATTTGTTTCTCAAAACCCATAGATAAACATGACAATATCTCTAAATTACTGGCTACAAACAGGATTTCATTTAGCTCTACTCAAGCTGTAGCCTAGTATAAATGTTTTCAAAGCAGCACGCTGCTGTTTCATCTGGAACAGCTGCACAGGATTTCTTTGATGTCAAGCTCTTGTATGTGGATGGTGTTTCAATTTCTCTTTACGCCTCCAAACTGCTGAAATAGGAGGGAAAAGACATTGAATAAAATAGGCGTTTTTCACAGAGGAAAAAAAAAAAAAAGGCAGTCTAATTTGGCCTTGAATGCAGTATTAAAAAACAATTTATTACTGCAGTGGTGACAGAACTACACTGCGTCTCTTGCATCTCTGTTTCAAAGGGGACAGGGAAAACATCCAGTGGTTTTGCATGGTCCCCCCACAGTGCTGTACCTGGCACTCCCTGGGGTCCCACACTGCCAGCAGCCATAGCCATCGGTTGTCCTGGGCACATGGCAGGTCTATGGGCACTCTCATCCTGACTCCCTGCACTAGTCCATGCATCCCTCATGCACTCTCCATGGACCATAAACACAACCAGCTGAGGAAGGTGTGCTCCTTCCCCCTCCCACCCAGGCTCCTTGAGCTCAGTGGTGCCCAGCACAGCAGGCTGGAGCTGCAGGGGGGCTGCAGGACATCCAAAATGACTGGGGCTGGTTGTGACAAGGAAGCTAAACAAGATGCTGATCTACATCATCTGCCAGAGATGCTTTCTTAAGCAATGAGCAAACACTTTTTAGGTTGCTCATCACTCAGCAACCACAGACGCTGCACATTAAGTGCAAATCCCCCTCTCAGACACTGCTGGTTTCATAAACCAGAGGCAGGAATCAATGACACATCTCTTTTTCACAGAGCTCAGTGAGAAGGAGCCTCGTGCTCTACCTGCAAGGCGGGGATTTGCCCTGCCTGTTGCCTGCAGAGCCAGCCACCACAGCTATACACATTTAGGAGGTATAGCACACATTTATCTTTCTTTAGAGAGATAAGGGACACCAGGAACAGCTGGCAGGAGGCCAGCTGGAGCAATGCAGGAAGAAGTGGCAACACCATTATCTCCAGGCAGGATCTCTCTTTCCAACATTTGTGTGGGTTTATCAGCCTTGCTCCATAAATAATTTTCCAGAAAAAGTTTTGTTTGAGAACACTGTCAAAACAGAACTCAAGGAGCTTTCCTACTGACCTCCAAAAAGTACATTTCCTAAGGCATTTCCCTGTGCATGTCTTGTCAGACACTCCCTTTGGTGTACAATGTTTACTAGAAAAAAAGCAGCAAAAGCTGACAGAGGCTACTGAAAAAGCCAGAGACTCCCATTTCAAAACTCAATGAGCTGTTGAAAACCATTTCTGCCAGGGTCAGTGAGCTCACTCCCTCCTGCAGCAGTGGTCTGGGGGCTCCTGTGTGGCCCTACCAGGGAGGGCACTGAGCCACGAGGCGCAGGGGTGCACATGCAGCTCACCTCCCCAGCCAACTTACTGCTCTCCTGACGCAGCGCTGTCACTGCCCACAAATGGGATTTCTTCCCTGTCTGTCTTCCCCAGAACAAGGTGGTGCTTCTCCATGTTTATGACACACTGTAGAGAATAAATGCCTTTAGGTAAGAGGGAAAACTGCAGTTCATACTGGTCCCAGCTCCCCCACCAGCATGGGTAAGTGCCCTGCTGGAAAACCCCTACCTTCAGAGACTTCAGTGTCTGCAGCCCAAAGGAGAAGGGTTTCTCACTGTCTTCTGAAAAAACAGGACCATTCAGATTTATACATTCAAAATGCCCTCCTATGCTTTTTGTCAGTGACTTCATCCCTCCTTCTTGGCTGCTCTGCTAAATAAAACCCTATTTGGAAAGGGACTGAGTGACTCCACAGAAGACGATCAGAAAAGGGCAGGCAGATGCACCTGCAGGGACATGCAGGGGTTGCTCCGTCAGCATGGCAGAGCACAAGCCAAGCCTGCTGCCGCAAGCACAGCCCTGCTGAACACATCCTCCCTCCCTCTCTCTGAAGGGCCAAACAGGGACTTTCTCTATTTTAATTTTAACATCTTTCTAAAGCTTTGTTTTTCCTGCTGAGGTAAGAGAGAGTAGAACCCCAGCCCATGCCTAGAGGAGCACACACACACTCACCCACGATGAGGGCAGTGCACTCCACAGGGACGGCTCCCACTGTGAGGGTGAGGTGCTCGATCTGGCCGATCGCTTTCACCTTGTTCGGCAGTGAAACCATCTCGTCTTCAACAGGGAGTGCTTTGAGATGCTCCTTTAACCTGTGCATTGAAAACACTTTCAACATCAAACAGCCATGGTTTGGCTGCTCCAGCAAGGAGCAAACAGTGTTTGGAGGGTACTTACACCTGAAGTGCTCTTAGCTCACTCATATTGCCATGCTGTTATTTGGAAGCTGCTTCTCTGGCAAGGTCTCTGTGGATGCTCTGCAGGCAGCCAGCACCTAAACCCGTGTCAGACCACAGCACAAGCCACGATGCACCTCTGGGGCTGCCCCAAGCACCGCTCTGTACTGAATTTTTGTTTTCACCTAAAGAATCTTTTTCCTACATCTCCTCAAGACTTGAGGGAGCTGTTGATATAAAATTGCTCCTAATGCAGTGTGGATGTAAGGATGGAGTAATCCACTCCAGTTTCCACCACTGGAGCTGACAATACTGTGTCCCTATAGAATCACAGTATTGTTAGTGTTGGAACAGAAATCTAAGATCGTAAAGTCTGTTTACCCAGCACTGCCAAGCCCACCATTAAACCATGTCCCCAGGTGCCACAGCCACACATTTTGGGAACACTTCTATGGATGGTGATGCCACCACTTCCTTGAGCTTTATTCCAAAGCCGGAACACCCTTTCAGTGAAGAAATTTTTCCTAGTGTCCAATCTAAACCTCCCATGGCCCAACTTGAGGCCATTTCCTCTGGTCCTGCCACTTGTTACCTGCAAGAAGAGACTGACTCCCACTGACTAAACCCTCCTTTGAGGTAGTTATAGAGAGTGATAAGGTCCCCCCTGAGCCTCCTTTTCTCCAAGCTAAACATGTCTCACAGCTGGGGCAGCATGTCCAACACATGTGTTAGTTTGTTAGGTGCTGCTGCTAGGTTTGTTCAGAGGAAATGGGGACAGATCAATCATGTTCAGCCCAAGGAAAGGAAAAAAGGATGTCAGAAATGCCTCAGGTGCAGTTGTCTCTTCTATCTACACCCCGTGAACCAGTCTGACAATACTGATTAATTATTTATCTTCAGTTTCTCTTTTAAACTGAACAAGAATCTAATGGAAAGACAGTTTGAGGCACTGATCTCTCAGATAAAAGCCATATCACTTTTCAGCTATTTGAGGTGCCTTTCTGCTGAGCCGCATTGCAGCAGTGAGAGTGTGCATGCATGTGTCTGTCTGTCTGTCCTGGGGGCACCAGCCCTGTCAGAGGCAGAGGCCCTGGCACTGAGGCGGGCATTGCCCACACAATTTGGCACAGGTACAGGGACTGGGAGAGGTAGCAGGGAGAAGAAGCTGAATCTCCTCTGCGGCTTTCTTAGGGACTGGCCTTAAAAATCAGTGGGAATATATCAACGAGAAGTTTATGAGTTTCCTTGCCTCCTGCTGGACCTACAGCTCTGCAGGAGTTTTCTCACATTGTGGTAACCTCTGAGCTTACCCCACTGCCTTCTTCAGGATGAGGGAGAGAGCTTGAGCAGCATCACAACAAGATGCAAAAAGAGTTTTGAAACAGAAGGGAGGAGCTGAGCCTGAGCCTCAGACACTGCTTTAAGGTGCTGAGTTCCCAGAGACCTGGGCAGCTGAGCCCATCCCCAGAGCTGCTCAGCCCCAGCTGCAGCACCCAGTAAAGCACACAGCAGGGCTTCTTCCTGCCCCCAAACACACAATCACCCAGCATGCCTCTTTCCTGCTGCTTTCCAGGGCTGGATTTAAACACAACTCATGTTTTATCCTTGCCACTGGATTGCTTTGAAGTAAAACATGCTGGAGCAGTGCCTGTTGTCACACAGGACCTACCACAGTGACAGCAGAGTGAGCCAGGCATCAAAGCCCTGGTTTTAACCCACTTTGCTAATCTGGCTTTAGCTTCTGTCCCCACAAACACAGATAGCAAAAGAGCTGAAGGCAGCTGCCTGTGAGGTATCCCTGCCTGCTGCACACCCTGGCTGGCATCCCATTTGGGATGGGTATCCCTCTGCCTGCACATGTAGGGAGACTCTGGCACATGCTGGTGCCCCTGGGGGTCCCAGCCTGCAGGAACCACAGCTCGCTCATCACTGATGAATAACACCAGGTTGGGACATGGGCCTTGTAACTGCAGCTGCTTGGCTGATTGCTGCAAGAGTGGTCTCACTCAGATCAGGAGGGAATCCCCAAAACCTGAGAGCAGAAATGGGCTATACCCTATTTCTTCAGAGGTCTTTGAAAGGCTGCACGGCTGCAGCAGGTTGGTGCTGCAAGAACTACACTGGCCACACGTAAGTGACACAGGGAGCAGATGAACTGTCACACACACGAGTGTGAGTCTCAGAGGGGTGGAGCAGCCAGTACATCATCTTGCAAGATGAGACCCCTCCAAATGCACTGTGGCCATCCCTAAGCTTGGCTGAGCTGCTCCACAGATTGTGACAAGGTTGTAGTAAGTGCAACCACCTTCCAGTCACTAAACACTGTTGTGCAAAGAAGTGACTAGTGTTGGCACCGTTCACTCAGTAGTGCTCAGGTGGGAGCAGCTGCAATTGTTTTTTGCATAATCACTGCAAGTTAGCTACAAAGAGCGATGACTCCATTGGAATAAAGTGCCAAAATCTCCTTGATACCCTGTGAGATGATGCCTTGCTCCTCCAAGATCAGAGGGAGTTTTGCTGCAAATATCTGGCAGTCACCTTTTTAAAACTCTGTAAATACATTTCATTTTCCTTTAACCAGAAGAAATTTGTTGCTGGGAGCAGCATCAGACACCAAATTCCAAGCACATGCATCCACACAGCTCCTTTACACTGGGTGCTGGGGCCAGTAGTGCTGCAGCCACCAGTGGAAGCATGTCCAGCAGCCAGGTCCCTGCCTTGCCATAGGGACCTGCAAAGCTACAGCCCCAAACCTGCCCCAGGGTCACAAAAGGCAGGGGGAGGTTCAGCTATTTCATGACACACTGAATGACAAACAGGCAGGCACTGAAAAAATGCAAATGCTTCCAGCCTCTGGAGGGATTCCCTCCGAGGTGAAGAGGATGGTACTAGTGGATTTCTATTTTGTCTCCCTGCCATTTAAGACTGAGCCAGGATTTGTTTGTAACAGGGGGCTCAGGAGCTTGCCTATGCACAGCTTAGAGCACTCCCTTCCAGAAAGGCCATCACTGAGACGGGCAGAGCCTCAGGCCCAGAAGAACTGCCTGTGCTGCCAGGTGCCATGTTCCCACAAAACAGAAATCCAGCTGGACACTTACCCTAGCCTGTCCAGGCAGGCAGATGACATGAGGTTGTGTAGTGAGCCAGTGTCCACCACAGCCTTCAGCTCCTTCCCTGCACACTGTAATAGAAAGAAGAGATGGGAGATGATGTGTGGGGTGCAGGATGAGTGCAGGGTGTCCAGGGTCTCCTCTTGGCACACAATAGTCCCCATCAAATCTCCTCATGCCAGCCCATCCCTGCTCCATGGCATATTTAGATGTGTTATCCTGAGCCCTTCCTGGCTCATTTGACCCCACAGAGAGCAGAAGGGGCAGCCCCAGGGAGGAGGAGGTATTGTGGAGAGTTGAAAATACAAAAGAGCATGGGATTAATGAAGAGAAATGTGAAATCACTCTTGGGAAAGAAAAGGGGGATGGCACTTGAGGAAAACAAATAGACTATGAGCAGAGGGATTTGCTATGGATAATTACACCTCGGTATTTCACCCTAGCTACCCTCTCCACCCTGATGTGCAAAGGAAGGCATCCATCAGAGCAGTTTTCTCTGTGATACCCAGGTGGCTGTTTCTGCCACAGCAGCCCAGAGCTGCAGAGAGCATGTATCCCCACAGCTGTGACAGTCCCAGGAGAGCACAACCTGAACTGGGAAACATGGACAACAAGAACACAGCTTGTGGGTGTATGAAAAAATCTAGGGGGAAGAAACCCAAAAGACTGGGGAGGGACTATTACCTGGCAGCTCACCACTATGAGCTCTTCATCCTCCGTTTTTCCTGAGCTTCCCAGTTTGGTTTGATTCAGCTTGTTGGTCTGTGATGGGATATCACCCTTTGGAGACCAACTGCCTCGGCTGCTTCGTAGCTTTGATAAATTTGTTTCCATCAGGCGTTTCTGCAGGATATTATGTGGTTGCTTTGAGAAAGAACACACACAGAAGAGCAGGGTGAAGTCAGAGGAAAACCACAGTGACCTGCATCACCAGCCTGCCTGTGGTGCCCATGGGCAAGCACTGCTCTCACAAGAGGGTTGCCCTAAAGTCTCACTCTCCCGGATCCCCAGACTACAAGTACCCTTCCCAGCCAGCTCTGGCCTACCTGGTTTTGACTAAAGAGAACTACTTTGTACTGTCAAGGGAATAGTACTTCCAAAATATTAACCAGAATTTGGAGGGATGCTTTTCTTCTTTCAAACTCAAGTTCAAGATTTGATTGCATATAGGAATCAAAACAAGTCCAGCTTTTTCAAGCTGGTGTTCCAGTCATAATTGCCTTCATCTGTTGATAAGGATATCAAGAATTCAGTAGCGATATGAAAAATTAAGATGTAACAAATTACCCTTCCAATTGCATTCACCACCTAAGTATGAATAAGGTCTATGACTGGGTCTAAAACTGCCCAATGTGTCTCTTCCCTCCATTTTAGCTGCTAAGGGTGAGTAAATGGGACAAATCCTGAGGGCCATGCCACAGGAGCAAAGTGAGAGAAGCAGGAGAGGTAAACTGGTCGCAGGTAGGTAGGTAGGTATTCTCCCAGGAACCCCCAGTGTTTCATGCAGCAGCTTCTCACTTTCTCTGTCATTTTCATATGCTCTGTGAGAAGCGTGTTGGCTCTCAAAATCTCCTCCAACCACTTTCCCCAAATCCTTTTTATGTTTAATGTTTGTCATGCATGGATGAACATACTCTGCTGGAGGTGAAATGACTCTGCTTGATTATGTGCTCATTTCTCTGCCCAGCTAATCTGCCCTCCCCATTTACTGCTTTTCCTTCTGATTTTAATTTGTCCACAGTGAAACATTCTTACTGGCTTAATCCTGAATTTTTGCATTCAAATTAAATAAGCCTGTGTGTCTGCAGAGACATCTGAACCAGCAAACCTCCTCATCCCAAGGGGATTTCAGAGTCAGGATAACTTTGAAAACCCTGGGCCACGGCTCCCTGAACTGGCCAGCGCACACCCTTGTGCACAGCATCTAGTCTGTGCAGCGTGTTAAATAACAGCATTTACAGAACTCTAATGCAACCTGGCATCATCCTAAAATAACCGCAGCCATGTTGGTGCTTCAGATCCCGCTGTAGGCACACCACGGGCCGTTAAGCTGGACCTGACTGATGAGGTCGGGCAGATGCAGCCAGCACCGGTGGTCACCGGCACACATCACTGCCTTTTGTCCCCACTTTTCACTGTTCTTGTTTCTGCATGCAACCTCTGACTTGAAATAGAATTCCATTACCATTTTGGGCTGCAGGTGCTGTGTCTGACCATCACGACAGAGAGCATGTCCTGTGTACAGGCAATGACATAGCCACAGTCATGATGGGGAGGAATCAGATCTGACATTGTGCTGCCTCCTTCATGCCCTGCTCTGGTGACTCAGGGAGATCAAACAGCAGGAACCAGTGTCACTTAACTAGATTAGAGGCTGGCAGACTGGCTGGACTAGTAATGGACCCTGTGTGCAGGGATAAGCAAATCAGTTTGGAAGAGAGGACTCCCTTAATATGAGGCAGAAGTTGAGATGCACAGTCAGCATTGTGATCACCTCCAATGCTCCGCATCTGAGCAAAAATGCAAGCCAGGGTTTGCTGACAATGGATGGGACATCCTTCTTACCCTTTGTGTTTGCCTTCAGGTCAGGAACACATCTGGAGGACTAATTCTTTTCATCATTCAAAAAAAAAAAAAAAGGAGAGGATATAGAACTGTATAAGTAGATGGATGAAGTTCACCCAGCTGACCAGAAGACAGCCTGTCACACATTGGTCACCTCCTCACATCCAGCTCCACTCAGCTCGGACCAAGAGACATTCCTGAATGGCATCATCCAGGACAGTCTGGATACTCTTCTGATCTGCCTAGCCTCAGTCACCAGCACACTCCTCATTACTACTGTAACGGTCATCTACCCTTGAATTAAATCGAATTTTTTTATCTACAAGTTCTCCTACGGATTTAAACCAGTAACATACATGAGTTTCCTCAGGCCCTGGTTTTATGAATTCTATGTGAACATGAGTTACCACCATAAAAAGGATTGTCTTCTGTTGTCACTTTCTCTTCTGAAAACCACAACAAATCCTGCCTGTGTACGTTGTGCTTCAGTACAGAAGTAATCTAGCAAGTTCCCTGCAGCACCATCCTGTCTCAGGCTATTAATTAGTTAGCTTTAACTTGTATATCCCTTGACTCTTGTGTGCAACAGAGTGAAGGATGTTAGTCACGGAGATGACTCAAGTGATGGATACGTACTTGGTAAACAGATAATGTGTCAGGGAACATTTGCAAATGCATATTTTGCTGGCAAACTGCAAGTGGACCATGTCTGGGAGGGAGAGAAAGGAGAAAAAGTCCCTGTGACAGTAGTGGAGAAGGCAGCTGTATTCTCCCTCCAGCATGGGCTGGCCACACAGCCAGGACCGGTGTTTGAAGTATCCCAGATTATCTGGCGCTGTACTCCTTTGCATTGCACAAAACTGTTGAATGTTTTATAAAATACAAAACGTTAGATTTCATCATGTCAGTGCAAAAATATTTCCTGATATCATTCAGCACTATATAAACACAAACCAGGATTTTTTCATATCTCCCTTTCCAACTCAGACTTCGCAAAATCCTGTAATCCCCTACAAATGTCATAGGAGAAACCTAAGAAAGTGAGTGGAGACACCAGCTTCTGCTGAAGCTATTTACCACTGTCTATCAAAGCCACAAATAATTCTGCCCAGTTTTGTTCCTCTCTGATGTATAAGCAAATACATTGCTGTGGCTTGCAATATATCTCTCTCTGGCAGGCTTCCCACTATTTTGGCTTCTGTATCTGAGGATAACAAGACCCATCAACAGTTTCACTCAGGTGGAGATGAAAGTCAGGGAAGATGCTGGCTGTTCCCCTCCTCAACCTATCTCAGGGGGTTTGCCCTCTCTTCTGTACCTAAACAGTGGGGAAACAAAAAGGAATTTCAATGCATCCATGGAGCTCATCCCAAGAATTAACCAATTTCTCTCTCTTTTTCTCATTCTTCAGCAAATTCATGTCTTCTACCAGCATCCTGTGCTCATGTGCTGTGGGTCCCTCTCACAGGGAGATGAGGTGGGATGAGAGCTGCCCCCTGCACCCCTGGGTGCCCAGGCAGCAGCCAGCTCTCTGAGCAAGGTAGTGCATGTAACATCAAAGCTTTTTGCATTTCAGCCAAGACACGACAAATCCCGTGGTGTGCGCAGTGGGAAAGTGGGGACAACTGAATGCACTGCAATTAACAGCCGTGTTGCACCAGCTACAGGAGCTGGGCCTGAGGCCATGGGGGTACCCAGAGTTGTGTTCAGGATGCCCAGGGGAGGCTCTGAGGGTATGCTGGAAGGGCGAAATGCTTTTTGTTGTTGTTGCTATTTATAACTTTGTTTCCCAGATTGTGAAGAGATGTGGGACTGTTTCAGGCAAAGCCCCTTCAAACTGGTTCAGCGGCTCTCAGGGCGAGGCAGAAGTGTCAGAGCACAGGGAGGAGCTGCCAACAGCCAGCACACCCTGTCCAAGTTGGGAAGGGGGTCACGGTTACCATGTCGGGAAGCTCACATCCCAGCTAAGGACCATATTGTGCCAATTTTCTGGGCTTCAGGGAAGAGGCTAGTAGGCATTAAAACAAAACCATTTCTGCTCTGTGTATCCAACCCTACATTTGTCAAAATCAATGTGGGCTATGCTATGACATAGTTTGGTCTTACACTAGGCAGAGTGGAGCACATATAGGAAGCAAGGATCTAGACTTTGATCTGAGCCAGAGTAATACACCGCAAATTATCATAGGCTTAACACAGATCATTACAAGTATTTATCAAACCTGCCTGTACATGGCATCAGCAGGAGAAATGCTTTAGGAGCTGAGTAATGTCACACAAACTGGAAGACACCAGTGCACCCAGTCTGGTGACCCACCGTGACTTCACTGTGTGCAGCGCCGCCTGCTCTGTGGCTGAATGGAAGGGGATTTCTCCCCAAAATCAGAGTGTTTGCTGCCAGCTGCCACTTCGACAGACAGGATCTGTTCTCACCACCTGTCCCTGTCTACAGGGAGCTGTTACCTCCTCTCTTCTCCTGTCAAGGCTGCTGGAAAACCCCCGCGGGAAACCCTGCATTAATAACACTGATCACATCAGAAGCCCCTCCGCCCACGTCACCACAGTCGTCACGCAGCTCTAGGCATGAGAACGTGCTGCTCTGTGAGGAGGTGTGCAGTTATTTACAAGAAAGGCATGTAAATACCTTGGGCAAAGGCCTTTGATACCCTGAGCCTCCTGTCCATGCATGTCAGTCCCTCTGGACATGGACTTCTCAATTTGGGGGCATAACAAGGTGGGGTCCCATATTTTGGAGGATGCTTCTCCAGTCTGAGAGATATACAATCTCCTGCTCCTCCTGGGGACTATTTTTGTGACGTCCAGGCAGCCATGGCAGTGGGGACACACAGTGGGTCCTCTCACAGCAATGTGCCGTCCCCGCTGCGTGTGGTGTGAGCGCGGCAGTGCCGGCAGCGTCACTTCACTGCGACACGACCCACTGCCACATCCCTAAAATCCATGGTACCTTCCTGGGGGCTGTGGGAAGGGGTCTGAGCATTTGCCAGTGCTGTTACTTTGGGGACTCCCCACACAGCCCATGGGGCAGGAAGCTGTGACCAAAGGAGTCCTGACCACATGTGCCCACTCTCCCATTACCCTCTGCTGTGGCATGGGGACAAGGGGCTTTTTGCAGTGGGTTGGCCCATACCAGCTCAGTTCCCACCCCATCCCAAGGCACAGACCCACCACAGCCAGGGCAGCTAGGATGGGCAGTGCCACACCACACCTCCCTTTTGTCCTTGGAGGGGGTCAGGACCTGTGGGTCTCCCCAGGGCTTTGGCATATCCCTGGAGAGGGCCCCCCATGCAGACCCTCCTTGCAGGGGCTGTGGGTGCAGCAGGGGTGATGCTGCAGCCATGGCTCAGCTGGAGTGGGCACAGGAGCAGGGAGGAAACCTTGGGGGGCATTTCTGTGACCAAGGTGGGGATAAGGAGCCCCATGCTCTGCCTCTGGTGCTGGGATGAAACCTGGTCCTTGCTGCTGCAGGGACAAGGACATCAGTGCTCAGTGCCCCTGGCTCCTGCTACTTGTTGCTTCTTGTCTGGGCAGAGCAGAAACCTGTCACCAGGGACTTGGCCCCACACACTGTGGGTCACTGAGCCATGACATGTTATTTAGATTCTGAAGACAACAGTAATAACAACACCATCATATTCTGAAAGGCACTTTGTAGGTTCCTGCTGGAGAGAAATTCAGTGGTGACCAGGAAAGCTCCTTTGGAGCCTTTCTCTGGGCAGGAGCTTCACTTCCTACAACTGTATAATCTTTGGGATATCAAAAAAAATCACCTTCATGCGCACTGCAGAGAACAGCCAACTCATTCCACTTGTCTCAGGCAGGCAGAGCCTAACCCAGCTGAGCAGCAAGACTGTGACAGAACAAAACTACGCTGCTAAAATTACAAAGATTCACTTTTTTTTACCCATAAAACCCATATCAAGCACTGAAAAAAGCAAATATTGTTTTACAACGTGCAATAATTTTGCAACAATTGGCAAAAAAAATAAAGGAGCTTTCCTAAGTAGGATATATTTTCTAGATTTTGTTCCTTATGTCAGAACTTTTGAGGTTACATTTAAGTATCCTTCCCATTAAAGAAAGCTCAAACATTTGCATACGTAAGTATTTAGAAATGCTCTCCAGCCCCTGGACACGATGAATAATATCATATGTCAAGTAAAGGATCACATGGATCATTGTAGATAGAAATATTTTAAGCCTAAAATTATGTATCTTTAAATAATAACTAAAAAAACCCCAACCACCCATACATGCATAAGCCTTTATCAAAGCATGATCTTGACAGTTTTATATTTTGAAATAATAGTGACTACACTTTACTGAATGTTTGTGATTATGTGTTGTGCATACATACACATCACAGGCAAACACACGTGTTTGCATGTGTGTATTATATGAAGCCATTTTGGCTTACTCTGATTCAGAGAGGATTTCTGTACTGAAAACGGTATCTCATTTTCATGCAAAAGTTAAAAAAAATTAAAAGCTTTTAGATCTGAATGCCATGTGGCTGAAAGCATCTACTAGAAAAAAAGCAACTCTGCTTATAACTAGCATCATATTTGCACTCCATTCCTTTCACACGTAAAAGTCTCATTTTTTTAAAAAATGAGTTTCCACAACCAACCAACTTCTCCTAACAGAAAAATGGTACGAGGATAAAATACAGACACTGCCCTACCAGCTTCTTAGTCTCTTTCAAGTAAACACAAAACGCCTTACAGTATCTTTCGAAGTCCCCAGCTTCTTCAGCCCATCCAGAGGGAGGAGATCCGCAGAATCCTTGTGAATAAACTGAACCGCCTGTTTCATCCTCCTCTGCTGGCGGAGAGATGCCGCTTCCCTTATCTCCACTTCTTTTCTACTCGGCTCTGTCAGGATACCCGAATAGAACATCTTTGCCCCCGCGTGTGGCTCGCTTCTTGAGGATGCGCCTCTCGGAGAGATGGAGCCGGGGAGATGCTTTATCGGCTGCTCTTTATATCCGGAGCCTGGTGACGTTCGGAGCCCGGCAGGTGCTCGGGCCGGCGCCGAGGGAAGGAGGGGCTGGGCACATCGCAATACGCCGCACAAACAGCGGCGGCTGAGCTCGGGCTCGGTCTAAGGGAATAAATCGGCGCCGGTCCTCCCTCCCCGCTGCCTCTCCGCAAAGCACGATTAGCCACAGGCAGGCGGCGGCTCTCAAAGCCCTCCAGCAGCCCCACGGACAGCAAAGAGCAGCGGGGCACCGGCATGGGGCTTGGAGAGCTGCAGGCAGCCCCAGGAGTCACTGTGTTTCGCAGGCAGCCCCTGCAGGCACGGCTGCCTTGGCCGGGATAGGGACTCTGAAGTGTCAGACAGGTGACACCTGCCCAGCACCCGTGTGGTCCTGGTGCTGCTCCTCCCACATGGACTGTGCAACTGGCAGTGTTGAGCTTTGCTACCTTATGCCTGGGGCTGGAAGCATCAGGGCAGGCTCTGGATGCCCCTGACCTTATCATAGCATTGCTGGCACTGATCTGGATCATCACTGTCTACTCAAGGTCCCAGGCAGACTGTCATAAAAATTGTCCCAGCCGAACTGGGGTACCTTAAATGTGGTTTTACGCAGGGTTCCTATAGCCATAAAACATTCAGGTACAGCGTAATTTAACTAACTACCAGTATTCACACTACTGATCACTAATCAGAGTAAAACTTGGCAAAGCAGCTATAGTTTTGCGGCTTTCTTGCTGCTTGTCTAATGATCCAGATGTTGCTGGAGTCAGTCTTTCTCTAGTTACTTACCTCTGATCCAAGACAATGCTGGGAGGGTTTCAAAGACATCTTAAGAGAATGATGATGCAGGCGTTACCATGGCTGTCCAGCGGTATTGTTACTCTTCGTGGGCAGCTCTAGGCTTCCAAGAAGACAAGTCCTTCTTTCTGTGGCCAGGGTGTTTTTTAACTTGCTTTTCTTAAGCACAACCAATACTACAGCCTCCAGTAAAATTCCACTACCCGTTTACATTACAGTGTGCAACATGAACTAATACACATTAACAAACTTAATGCACTTCAATTCTATAAAGACTGGTTGATACAATAGTGAGACAAGGGATATTTCTTAACAGGACTCAAAGCACATGTGGGTTTCTTTCACTACAGCAGTCTTTCCGCTTTCCAAGTAATTTGTTACAGGGAATAGGTGCAGAAAAAATGCAGCTCTGCCTCAGAGAGACAGTACAGATCTGGAAACATTCTGCATGGGTTTGGTTCTCGTTAAACAGAGAACTTTTATGTCCTAAGTAAAGCACAAGAAAAGCAGACCTTAGCCCAGGATTTAGGCCAAGCCTGACTTCCAGGGCTCTGCTACCTTTGTGAGGAGCTGGGGCACTGACCCTATATTGCTCTTCCCCACCAACAGGGCCTGAACTCACACTTTCCACTCACCAGGACACCATCAGCCTTTAGCCAGCTTCAGGGAACCACTCTTTTTTCTGACATGTTAGGGACAGAGGAGGCCAGGGAAAATACTCTGGAAGGAGACCCAAAGTATCATGGAACACAGAGACGGAAAAGAAGGGTTCCCCTGAAAGCAACCAGGGAAAGGCATTCCCTTTGCAGCGACTGAGATATATGGAAAACTAAATAAGTGGAAACAATGAAAACAGCAAGTAGGCAGAGTTGCTTTAAACTGCAGCACCAGCTTCTCCTTCCTCCCTTCCCTGCACACTGCTGCAAAGGCCCTGAGCAGGGAAGGCAGGCACCCCCAGCAGCCCTGAGCTGCAGCCAGCCCCACCTGCTCACCTTCACCCAGCCCCAAGAGAACAGACCAACCACCTATTGCTTTATCTCAGCACAACTCAAATGTAAATCTCATCAGACATGAGCAGGCTGAAGGCTGACAGTGGCCCCTTTGCAGGAGGATCTCTGACATCTCTGCCCGCACCACTGGCACCCCACAGCTCCCACTGCTGGTGTGGGGAACAGGGCTGGCACTGAGCAGGGCAGATGTCAGAGGCTGCAGTGATGCCAAAGCAGCAACACTCTCTGAGTAAACTTACACATCTGAGCTCTGCAGCCACGGACAGGCTGTGTACATCCAGCCTCTCCTCACGTGACCCAAGAGAGAGGGGGGGAAAAAAAATCAGATGAGGATGCAGAATGTCATAAAAGCCAAGCCCATTATTTCATAGCCTCACATAAAGGTCATTACACATGAGCCAGGCCAAGCTCGGTGAGCATGTCAGCATGCAGAAGGATAACAGGGCTGACAGCTGAAGTGGGATATAATTTTTATTCCCTGTGCTGACTCAGCTCATTACATGACAGGACCATTGTTCCACTATGGGCACACATAGCCAGGAGGATAAAAGCACCTTATTTTTCACCTTGGGAGCTATTTGGCACTTTTCCAGCTGATTAAATAAAAATATATGACTACATTCACACTCTCCCGAAGGCAAGAAGGAAGGAGAAGGTCTGCCACTGAAACCAGGAGCCAATTTTTAATATAAAAGGTCCACGGAGTAGCAACACACTACCTGATGTACTAGCAAATGCCCTGTCAGCTCTGGCTTGTGGCAAGAAGAGTAAAGCTTCAGAGTGGAGCATGAAAAGCCCCCTCACACAGCAGCTCTGAGGCTGCAGCCTGCATTTCCATTCAGCACACAAGCATTTTGTCTGAGCCCTGCAATTTCACTCCTGCTCTATGTTATAAATGCACCTTGTGACAACAGATCAGAAGAAAATCTGCTCAGTGCTCAAGAGTAACAAATGAGATAAAGGCCTAATTCCCCTCTTGATTTTTAATCCTGGGAAAGGGGAAAGCAGAAACAGTAAGTCATCTACCCAAATTATGAAGGATCCACACTGAAAAAGGGGTTCAGGCTGAAGTACTCAAACCCAGTGGTTAACTTTGAAGTTGGTAGTTTCAGATTAGCCAGAAATATTTCTTCCCTCCCCATATGATGTGTCTAAACAGGGGCACATTTCAGAAAAATTCCCATCCACCCACTGGAGACAGGCCTGTGCATGATCACTGTTCCTCACTGAAGAAAAGTTCCAAGGAACAGAACCATGTTTCTTGCTCTTTCCTGCCTCCGGAGCAGCACGGAGTGTTCCTCTGCCTCTCCATGTGACATCAAGGCCAATGTCAAAAAGAAGCTTCACAAGGCTGCGATGGAGAAAACCCTTCCAGCCCGAGATTTGGCCCTGCCCTCCAGGACAGGCTGGCCCTGCTGGAAAGCTGAAATGCCAGTTGCTGCCAGCAGGGATGGGTGGCACAAGCTGCTGGAGACCAGAGGCCGGTGGCCTCGCAGGTACCAGCAGAGCTGCTGCAGGTTTGAAGTGGGCTCTGTCCTGTGCCCGGGGGCCCACCAAAGCCAAGCACAGGGGAGCTTTTGTTATTAAACTCTTTGCAAAGAGCAAACAGAGGGAAATGGTGCTTTCCCCGAACTTTCCAACACACCCTTTGCCATCACAGCTGGGGACAGGGAAGGCAGCACCAAAGGGCAGCACAAGCACCCTTGGAGGGAGGGGAGAGGATGAGCAACTTCTGTGAGCTTATCAGCCACCCTACATGGCAGACAAATCCACACCGGTCCTGCCTGCAAATGCAATTTGCTTTACATGTGATGGAGGCTGAGCTAAACCCCAGCCATGTTATACCCCCATTTACAGCCGGTTTATACTGGCTTAGAACCCAGTCACGCTCACAGCTTAATCAGCGTAAGGAAAGAAGAGCTGCCGAGTTTTGTTCACACCCCCATTTCATCTCTTCTCTCGGTGAAGAGGAAAGCGGCAGCAGGCAATGCAGGAAGTGGGTCAGTCCTTTTTTTTTTGCCTTTTCCTTGATTTCTCATCTTTCCCTAAAAAGGAGTGATTTGTTAGTGGTTGCCATATCGTGAAGAAATGCAGAGATGCCCCACTAAACTCAGAAAGACAGAGGAGTACAATTTAACAGAAACAGAACCAGCAGCAGGTCCAAAAGGAATAATTTACCCCAACACAAAGAGAAAATTTTAGAGAATCAGTTTCCAGAGAAAAGACTGAAGATCTCGAGAAAGTGAAACCACAATAGTTGATACAGAAAAATACGCCGTTCTGTCCACCCGTGAATCTGTAAGGTGAATCAGATCTAGCATATTCAGGCAAAAAACTGGAATAACTTGGAAATTACTAAACCAGACCTTTTCTAAAACAGTTAGTTACAAAAACCTGGAAGGATTTAGAGGGCTTCTTAGTCATCATTTGTGGCAAGACAAAAACTACAGATAGAGGTGGAGAAATCCTCTAACATACAAAGTTAGAATCAGTTTGATATTCCTGAGAGATGTGGCCCATTTGGTACAGTAACTCCACACTCACCTTCTGTATTTCCAGTGCTGACCAAGGGAAAGGATCTCCTGGGCTGGGATATGGGCCCCATCACAAGAAGGAGCACTTCATGGAGGCAACTATTCCCAGGGCAGCTCTCCCTGTTTATCCATGATACAGCTCCAACCTCCTTTCCTGTTTGCCATGTTCTGTGTGGTGCCTGAGCTGGTGGCAGCAGGCATGGAGTGGGGGCACAGATGACACTGCTTTGGGGAACCAGATATTGCGCAGCTTCTCTCAGGAGGCTGAACTGAATTTATCTGTCTAGTTCTCTTCATACACAGAGGCAGGAGTTGGATGATGGTTTCAGGAACACAAAAGCTGCACATGTCAAACCAAGAGATTAAAATGGCAAGTCTTGCAAAAGCTCCTTTACCTTTATTTTTCCTGTTTTAAAGAGGCTGAAACATGCTTCTAAAAATAAATAAAAAATAAAAGCACAGAAAGAGTTGGTCAGGGAAACAAATGGTACATTTTCTAGCATCTTCTACCACATACCTCAGTGACAGCTAACTTCTGTCTAGGAGCTGTTTGTGGTGGATAAAGATCCTGCCTCTGGATTTTGCAAAGCCATGCTGGTAACTGTGCTGTGCTGGGAGAACTGGCTGAGCCCCTTCCAGGACCCACGTGAACCAGGGCAGGAGCTGTAGGTTCCATGTGTGAGAGCCAGCAATGAGGGAGATGAGACAGATGAGGGATTTGGGAAGGGTGCAAGCAGGAAAGGGAAAAGCTGGCAGGTGGCTTGTCAAGCACTGCGGAAGGGATAAGAGGACAATAGTCACAGGGCTTGGCATAGCAGACAGAAAGCCTGGCCCCCCAACCTCCACATCTTAGACCTATCAGGAAAAGCCACGGCCCTTAACAGAGGTGGCAGTGGCTGCTGTGCATTGAACTGCACTGCTCCTGCTCAAGGGTGAGAGAAAAGAATGAGCTTTCCTCCAAGACAAGCTCCAGGCACAACTCAGAACATGGTGCTGCTGTGAAACAAGCTGCATGCACAAGCGCAGACATGGCCACTGAGTTTCCCGTGAAGCTGAAGACACCAGGGAATTTTTCTCTCAGGCAAAAAGACAAATTCATATCTGTCTCCCCAAATGTTCCTTGTATGTCCTTCTTCAGGAACTTCACCTGGGTAGGGAATGGTGTACAGACAGGGCAGGTGATATTTCTTCCAATATGTACCCACACCAACCTCTTTTTATTTTGTACAATAGTAAAATTATTTCCATACAAAATTTTCAAAATTATTAATTTTAAGAAACATTAATACATGCTAGTTCTCACCCTCCCATACGTATGTTAAGAGTTGAACTGCAAATACTTGTTTTGAAGTAATCCACACATATATTCAAAGTGCTGAGCATAACTACAATCACTCAGACTTCCCAAACCTCAGGGGATTTCACTTCTCCCATCCTGCAAAAGGCAGGTGGTGTGCTAAAGGCTTCCTCTGCTGCTGGGCATTCCAGACCATAAATTTTACATTCAGGTCATTAAAGATATAGGAGGGGTCTTGTTAAGGCTAAATCATTGCGAGTCCTTTCACGCTACACAAACACAGTTTGGTCGCTTCTTTCTAACTTTCCAGAAGCCTGACATCTGGAGATGCAGGAGCCCGAGGGCTGGATCCGCAGGAATGCTGCTGCTGCTGCTCAGTATTTACGAGCTCTGAAAGGCAGGAGGAAGAGGGCGCTGCTCTTCTTCCCATCGGGTTCTGTGTCAGTCCAACAGGAACTGCTAAGAAATAGCAGGGAGTCTGTTGCTCCCTGAAAGGCACGGGCCTGGTGGAGTGAGAGGCTGGCTCTGAGGGCGGGGAGACCCAGGAGACAAAGGTTTATCACTGGGTTCTGCAATGAAAAAGATCGCACGTATGATTAAGCAACGTGGTTGGGATGCCCTGGCTCCTCCTAGAGCTAAGGAGTGCTGTTGTGTAATAGCTGCATTCAGCGTGTGTCCCCAGAGCCAGCTCAGAGTGCCACAGCAGAGCTTGACAACGAACTGCAAAACCCGGAGATGGTTACCCAAGGGGCACGCTGGACTGAGCAGCAGCCACTGCACAGGCGGAATTTTGCTGAGCCTGCTCCTGTTTGCCTCCTGAAATAGTTCACAGCAGTTTATAACAAAGGAATTATGGGCTCCCCGCATCAAGGGAGCTGTGAGATGCTTTCACTGTCATTAGCCATGGAACTGATGACACCTGAAAAGCAGAGTATCCAAGACATCGATAAACACCCATTGCAAGAGCCAGAGCCCCCAGTTTTCTCCAACACAGATGTGCCATTGTTTTCACCCGTATTTTCCTTGTCCTATTATCAATTTTCTCCCTTTCTTCAGCCCAAGGGACAAAGGCTCTGCACAGCACCCGTTACAAAGCCTAGCCATTCTAGCAGCCAGCAACCCTTCAGTGATCTGTGGACACAAAGGAGTCTTTTCTTGGTCTAACTAGTCCAATACAACATTCCATTTCTATCCACCAACACAATTAAGTACCCACTTAAACACTTTGCTCAATGAGAATTACAACCAGGTGGCTTTTCAGGCAAAATACTTCCTTCTCAGCATGGTGAAAAGTCACTCCTAAGTCCACAAAATATCACTATGCACACAAAAATTGCATGAGATATTTGTTCGAGCAACAGTAGTGAAGCAAAGCCTTTTCAGTGCTTAAGGTGTATATTACTCTTACACACTTAGGGCATCTGTGTTTGCTTTTAGATCTGTGTGGCTAATTAAAAATAAGGCAGCTGGCCAAATTTTTCCATAAGTCAACACCTTGAACATTAGTGGAGATACAGTGTGGATCCAGGATGACATCCATGCCTAGCTACAGCCATGGCAGTAATCTACTAACCCAATCCTAACCTGGCAGCAAGAAGTTTTAACTATTTGCCCATTGATTGCTGCAAACATGGAACAACGGGTTGTCATTTTCTCCCTTTTACTTTCTTTTAAAACCAATAAATTATTCCCAGAAACAACTGGCACCTTGGGCAGGTGCCCACAATGCACCAAGACCACATCACATTCGTTTTCCACTGGGATCCTGATAGCCCAGGTGCTTATGTCCAGGGTTTTCTCTCCCATAATCCCGTGTCTTCATCAGTGTGCAATGCATGCTAGGTTCAGGATAAAAGATGGAAGTCACGGAAGCATGTGGAGCCACAGACTCAGCCCTCTGTTCTCACCATCCAATGACAGGACTGAAGTAATTGCTGAAACCTGAACTGGGGATGACAACAAACTGAGGCAGCCCAAGCACGAGCAAGATCAAAAAAGTCTGGCAGCTTATACAACAGAAGGGGTCTTTCAAATCTCCTGTCTTTGGGTGATAAGCTTAGAGCTGGCACAGGTATGTGAAAACTCCCTGCCACAGGGGGGAACTCTTAGTCCTGAAAGGAGTTATCCAAACTTTTTAAAAGCTCTCTGTTTTTTCTGGCTTTCTAGCTAGAAAACTTCCCTCTGGCCAAGTATAAATCTGCTGCAAAGGCATTTCTCATTCCAGATGCTTTGGAGTGGTGTGATTCCTAAATAGCAGTAACTGGGGAGAGGGAGGGGGAACTCCTCAGGCAAGCTCTGTGGAATTTACCTCACGGAGAACACAAATCTCAGAACATAATTTAAAACCTTGCAAAAAAAGAAAAAGATCACTCTGTCTCTGGAACAGGACGAGGACGGGTCAGCTCTGAAACAGTGATGCCTTTTGAAGGGTTCCTGTACAGCTTGCCCAGTTTACCAGGTGATGGTGACAAAAATAACAAACTTCAGTGATGAAGTAAGCAAGTGAGTTGAACAGAATTGGAATTTCCCAGCTCTTCTGCAAAAGCCCTGAGAACAGGTGCTTACTTCAACTCGTGCCAATGTGGGATTCACCAAGGAACAACATTCTTACTATACTTTTTAAAAGACTGACTGTGAACCTTTTCTGCTGCTCCCAGTTAAAGGACTATTCATAGAGGGTTTTCATTTGACAAATATTTCCACCTTCTTATGGAGCTCAGATCTAGGACAGCTTTGCACCTCTCCCTCAGAAGAGAAGAGGAGGGGGTGGCTTGTTTTGTATAGACTCTTTATCAAGTCTGGATTTGCTCTGGTTTCACAACAGACCCATATGCAATGAACTCGGGATTTGAATGCTATAAGTTTATATATATATACATTTTGGAGCTTAAAACATTCAAATTATGAGTTCATCAAATGTATCAAAATATCTTTATTTTTGAACTTTCAGATAAATTAAAACATGAGCCTAAGATATTTCCAAATCCTTTTAAGATAAAATTATGATTTACATCAGCATTAGAGAGGAGGTCACCACAGTGTTAGTCAAACACAGGATCTCTCACCTCTGTGGAGCCCTTATGTTTATTTTATGAAGCCAAGGCTCCAGCACTCTCAAGTGCTGCAAGTTTAAGTGAGCTACCATTGTGCCCTCCTCCCATGGCACATGCAGAACTGCAGCAATCCCTAACGGGTGAGATTTAGTCAAACACGTTACTGGATACTCAGTGCTAACATTTGCTCGCACACAGAATCGTCAACAGTACTTCAATGCAGCTCTCCTAACACAGAGGTTGTGTTTGCCATGTTGTGATTTGCTTAAATATCTCCACCTTCAACTCTAGTCAGCTGAAAGATACTTTAGCTCTTCACTATGCCCAAAAAGGAAGGCAGCTGCCCCAGGAGAGCAGAAGTACTGTGGGTATGAGTGATAAGACACACGGTGCTTTGAGGTGTTTCTGCTCCACCGTAGGTATAGTTTACCACAAGATCATCTGTCCGACCACTGATAGGAGTCAAGCTGTGATCAAGCTGAGCAACGAAATGATGGAGGAAATCAGAAGCTCACACACAATTTCATTTTCAAAGACAAATGTTCAAAGTCCATTACTGACATCTGTAAGAACTGAGTCACGAGAGTGATGGGGTCAGGCAGAGTGCCAGAATCACTCACTGTTCTCAGAAGTAAATAACAGTAACTGAAGTTACACATTCACAGCCCATTTCCTTCAGCTTCCTTTGAGGTTTTTATTCTGCCTGGAAATCAACAACTTTCAACCCACACATTTCCTCACTAGTAATTTGGAAAAGAAGGGGGAATGGCCTTGACCAACAGACAGAATTCAGTTCAGAAGAGGGTCCCCTTCCACTGCAACCTGAAGTGACAGCACTACCTGGCTCAGCAGCATGTGTCCTTTTAGGCCCCATATTTGTATTCTGTAAAAGTAGAATAACTCAAAATACAAGATCATTTACAAAATCACTCTCTGCTCTTCAAAAAGATCGATCCGAGGCAGTGGTTGGGACCAAGAGCTGCTGTGATAATAAAGCCCCGCTTTCAGCCAATTGTCTGTGTTGAGGCTCCTACTGCAGAAGAACCATCCAAACCCAACCGCTGTTTGTCAGCGTGGATTTTAGCAGGTTTTATCTTTCGTCGGGCCACATGCTGCCCTCTCGTGGGAAGCCCTGCCATGGTACCCTGCTGCCTGGGCACAGCACCACAGGGAGCTGCGGGCTGCCAACAGCCCCACGTAGGGCCAGCACAGCCTATGCCTCTTTATCACAGCTTCCCAAACCTTAAAAAATCTTCTTATTTGAGCCCCTCCCCAATATTTCAGGCAAGAACAGACCCTGAGAGAAGTCTGACGGAGGGATGAGGCTCTAATATCTCACATGAAGATGTGCCAGAGTTATGTGTCCAGAGCATCCCTAAGCCAGACCATCTTCTTCATCAGATTTTACTGCTCCGTTCCTGCCTGTGGAAACATATCCTGCTGGGATAGAGAGCTTTTGTTATCCACTTCGAGAGCAAGTGGTCAAGTTGAACATGTGTCCTGCACAGAGCTGGGACAGGTATTTGTGATGTACTTATTTCAGCACTGCTACATCCATGTCATACCACAGGCACTGGCTGCAGGGCTTTCTGGACCAGCTGAGGAAGACAGCAAAGCCTGCAGTGTTGAGCATTCAGTTCCTAGAGCTAAGTTTCCTTCTCCCACTGAATGAAGTTGCTGTTCTCAGCATGGATGAGCCTTTTCAGGGTTTTATTTTTGTAAGTTTGCTGAGAGAATTAGCACCTACGGGAGCTGGGGCACAATAGTTGTGCTATGTAAGCCAGACAGGCCCCTGAGCACTTTTCTGCCAGTCCTGTTTTTAATAACTGGTACCTCTCAGCTTTTCCACACAGCCCCTCACACCAGCACTACATCAGTAACAGCAAACAGGGCCACCCAAAACTCATGAGCAGTGTTGTGTCACAGGCAGACTTGTCTGCTGGACACAGAGATATGGAATTCCCAATTTTCTGAAATGCTTTCTTAATTTCCACTTTAAACCTCACAAAATTCACACTCCTCTCTCTTACCTTAAGTTGCTTTCCACGGGTGGGTTTTACTCCAACAGCACCTTCAGAAGCCAGGAGAGCTGGCATTTTGCAACAGGTCTTCCACCTGGTGACAGCTACAGAGCCTGGTATACTTGTTCTGTATGCAGTGACAAGCAACCCTTAATCCCTGGCTCTACATCCAGAGCAAACTGTGGCTCCCTGTGCACCACACTGACAGCAAATAGGGCACAACTAAAGGACTTTCAGTACCTCTAAAGGGAAATATGAGGTGTATCTGAAGCTTGATTTGTTCTTCTACTTAACCCCACCAGGCACTCCCATGTAGAGCCCACCACACCCACACTCCCTGGCATCCCTCTCCTCCAAGTTCACATCCTAGGCTAGTTTTCTGCTTTTTCTTTAAACTTTTCCTCATATATTTCTGCTCAAGGAACTGTATTCTTTTGCATTCTCCTTTCACGGCAGCTGTTGCACACATGGCTATCTTACTGTCACATACACAATGTATATACAAACACACAGAGAGAGATGTGTATTTAACAGGCATCTACACTCTCCATCTCCTGAACTTATTTCCAGATAAAGATCCTCCATCCAACTCAAATCAAGGCTCCTGTCCATGCTTAATATTTTCTTCCATTTTTAACACAGCAAGAGGGAAAGAATGCACAAAAACACATTCAGGCTATCACTGCTATATTTGACCAAGCCACAGAAGGCTTTCTCTACATCTACTCAGGCATAAACTTGCCCTGTACATAAGTGTTTCATGGATGTTTGTAGTGTTCCTGGTACAACATGCAACACTTGGACTAAGAACTACTAAACAACAAATTGCATCTCAAGTGACCACTTCAGAATATTTCAGCTTCCAGTTCAACTTTTTCTCTCTTTAAAACTATGAACCCTTTATTTTCTGATCCCTAGAATTGTCACAAATGAACGATTTCATGGCATATGATTTGTAGGTCTGCATTGCCTATTGAATAAACTTCCCCGTGAAACAAAGACAGCTTCAGTTGCATCAGATCAAGCTTAGCAGCTAGCCAGTGTGAGGGAGTTTCCTCAATGAATTCTGTATTTATAGACATGTACAATAAGGAAAAAGATTTCAAGGTCATCTTTTCTTACCTATTTTTTTCACTGTGTACTAAACAGGCTTTACTTCATTTCAGACTTCAAGAAACCATTACTTTTCAAAATGTGCTTAAAAACTTCACTAACATGCACATTTTTAAAGAAAGATACTTTTTTTCTTCTTCTTTTTAATACTTAGAGTGATTTAGTAAGTTAGCTTAAAAGAACTACCTGCAGAAAGTCATACACAATTTGCACTGACTTAGAGGAAAAACTAGATAAACTTACCTATTGAGCAGAATCTGTCCCTCGAATTCTCCATCTCTTTCTGTTTTCCTCACAGGTGTTATATTTGGATCACAGCACATGGGTTTTCTACAGTGCCAGCAGAATGTATGTTGTGGAAAGCAGAGTTCCACAACAGGCAATGAAAACCTGCCTGTGAGCAAAACAATCGTTCAAAATGAACAGGCAGTAGCAAGATGTGCTGTAGGACAGGCTGGTTCCAGGGATCCCCAGAAACAAACCTACTTGTAGCAGCCCTGAGTCTGGCTCAAGTTCTTTAAGAAGTACTTGTTGGTCTCCTCCAGCAGCCTTGCACAGGCACCGTTTGAATGGAGCAGCATTCAAAGGAAGAGTGGAAGTATATACACATTTCAGTCCTGACAGCTTTTGCATTCCACATCTATTGCATTTAGGATGTCACCTATATGCATGGTAGAAAAAGCATTTGCATTTAAGCTTATTTAATTCAGAAATATCTGTGGAGCACTATCCTTGCATTCTGTTACAAAGGATTATCATAATGCCATTCCTTCCTGCTTACCCACATCAGACCTCCTCTGATTCCTTGGATTTAAATAAGCTCCAAGTCTCGCTCTCTCTATTTCATTATTAATTATTTCTATTATGTAAACACCCAAAGGTTTCAGTCAGAATTTCAGCTCCCACTGTTCTGGCAGTGCACAAGACAGTTCCTATTGACATTCCCTGTCCCGGAGGGTATCTGAGCAGTCATGTGTCCATCACTGCAGTCTCACACTGGCAACATTCACTGTATCAGGAAGAATATTCAAATAACAGTTTTCTGCTGTGATTAGCCTATAGTCATCATACTTTTCCATGACATCTATATTCCTGTATGTCATTTACTCTGCTGTCTTTGCCATATAAACCAATGTCACCTTTCTACAGCAAACAGCTGAATTACACAGTTGTACCTTCCAAAACCACACCAAATGAGCCTGGGTAGCTACAGACTGTCATACAGATCAGTTCTTGTCACTGGGATCAAAGGAAGCTAAGGGTCAAATAAGCAAAAGAAGATACTGGGATTACTTTTTAAAGTTTGACAGACTGACTACAACTAATAATCTCAACATACCAAAAAATTCCAAACCCCAGAAAAACAGTATTAAAAATTATTATTATAGATTGACTCATTTACAGTTTCCTGTGACTTAGTTCTATCTTTTAATTCTAAGAAATGAAGACAGTGAATTTAATGACACTGTGTTGTAATCTTAAAAATATTCTGGGAAATTTTGTTTTAACACAGGTTTTCTCTTTGTTTTCTTCATTTTGGGATTTTTTTTATTATTTTTATGTTTAAACAAGGCAGTTTAGTAGTTTTTTTCATTTGTGTTTAATTTTGGTTTTGGGTTTTTTTAGGAAAAAATCAGATTAATCTACAAAGTAAAAAAATACTTTGGAGTTACTTTGTTTATTCTCTCTTCATACAGCTTGTTACAACAAACCAATTGACTCCAGCTTATCATATATGAGACACTTTTAAAATAATTATTAGAATAAATACCAGGATAATTCTGGTATTATACTAGCCAGAATTATGTGCACCACTAAATATGGTAAGAATTGTATCTTTATGGTTATAGATGCAGGGTATTAATTTATTACATGAAACAGAATGCTCTGGTAAGCAGATGTTCCCAGGATAAAGTCTATCTGGTGTGCAACAATTTGCTACACAACCATTAATTTTGCCACAATACTACTATTAAGCACAGCAAGGAAAACTAAAAATATTATCCAAGAACTTCATGCAGCTAAAAATCCACTGGTTTATTTCTTTTATCAAGAGTAACAGTCTGAAACATCTTACATTAATTTACAATCATGAAAAAGATCTTTATGTTTATCTCATGTAGGTGACATTAAGCCATCCAGTTAACACTAGTTATTATTTCAAAAATTAAATCTTGGTTTTTATAAGGTTAAACATTTTTTGAATCATTTGTTGCCAAAACACAACAGTCTACAACCACACAGAAAGTAGAAATCAAAATTTCTACAGAGCCACTACCATCACTATGAAGATACAATGCCAAGTGTTTACAACATTCTGCAAGTGATCGCTTCTCCCAGCATTTAAGAGAGCAAAAATTCCCTCTTCAGGTTTTACTGTACACACAGGAACTACAGTAAAAGGGAAAATTTTTATTCATAATGTTAGATCAAGGGTAACAGAAGTGCTTCTGAGTCATTTACTTTTCATGTAGAAAACGAACACAACTGTGGAACAATAAGGATTCTTCTCCAAGAAAGGGCAGGTTTCCTCCTCAGCCTCAGACCATACACCACATGTACACACTCCTCTCCTTCCACAGACAGCAGCAAAAATGCCTTGTGCTCTTGGGGCAGCAGAGAAGCAAAACTGAGACCCACAGCACAGACCCGAGGCAAGTCACGGGTCCCAGGCAGCTGTGCACAGCTGGAGCAGTGGGACTACAAGAGGAGGTGTGGTGTGATGAACCCAGAGCAAGAAAGCCCTATTTCACCAAGTGAAAACATTTGAATGTCCCACAACTTTGGTTATTCTTGAACTCCTGTTGAAACCAATCATTGATTTGTGTGTCACTCAGCTACACGCAACAGAACTGTTCAGATGTGTAGCCTTGCTAAGAGGGAACACAGCAAGAATTGTCCTGCTTCCCTTGGCAGTGAGTGCACACAGACCACAGCAAAGCCACTCCAAAGCTGGCACACCATGGTCCTCTCCCCGCAGTGCCCCACCCCCAGGGCAGACCTGCAGCACCTCAGCCACTTCAGAGTGCTCCTCTGCCACACAGAGATGGCTGCTGGGTCATCAGGTCTCACTGACACTCTGCATCTGGTGTGGGAAGCCTCTGACAGGGGAGGGGTAAGGGCTGTGCAGCCAGAGGGAAACTCCTGAAATACCTGCCTGGGATCTCCCCTCCACAGCACACTTCACCACAGCAAAGCCTTCTCACCACCCTTCCTCCTGCTTTGGCATTCCTCAGCCATTCCTCTCACAAGCATACTGCCTCATGCCTTCTTCCAGATAGCCCCTGTCCCACCTCCCCACACAGGCAGCAGGGACCCTGCTCAGGGCTAATTCTCCCCCTGCCTCACTCCTCCTGCCCAAGCCCATTTGCTTCTTTTGCTGCAGGCATGACAGCCCCATTCCTGGAATGGGCATTCACCACCCTGGCACAGAAACCCACCAGCACCTGCTGGAGCCCCAAGGTAGGACACAGCTCTCCCTGTCTTAGCGGCAGAACAAACCATTTTCTTTCTCTGCCCAGACCATGGCAATTCCTCCACAGCAGCAGCAAGAGGAACGCAGTGTCACACTGCCCCATCCTGAGAGGCTCTGCTGCCCAGCTATGGCCAAAGCCACTGCCCCTTCCCACCACACCATGGCCAAGACATGTCCTTACCACACAGAGGCTGCATTTGGGAGCACACATTTGCTCCCAGCAGTGTAGGGAAGAGACAGGCTGTAGCTCTTGATGAGGGTTTCCTCTGTCACACTCTGGACATGGTATTATTCACATACAACAGCTAAATACCACATACCAATGCAATGAAACCCAGGAGATCTGACTCCACACCCTAGGGAAGGGAGCACTTGTCCTGTGAGGTGTCAATACCTTTCCCAAGGTGGCACAGAGAGGGAGTTTGGTGCCCAGTGCACCCCTTGGCACAGCCAGTGACCAGAAAGCAGAAGTCGTAAGTCCATTTCCAAATGCATCAGACTGTGGCCAGCTCTTTCAGGGCAGAAGGTGTTCTGAGGGAATGGATTGCATAGCCAGAGGACATGTAAACGTGGACAGAAAAGCACTGAGACAACATTTTGATAACACAGTTCTCCCTACAGATCCTCTCAAAGTAGCCTTCTCTCACACAGAAAACACAGCCTGAGGCAAAGGACATGGAGTTTGGGAACCTTGAACAGCGTTTTGCCATAGACTTCTGTGCCCACAGTCTGGCTGAGTCATTGTATCTCTCTCCTCTGGCCAGACAGGGAAAGCAGCTTTTTCTCTGCTCAACAAGGTCGTTGCAAGGTGCTCAGCCAAGGTAAGGAATATAAGGATTGAGGTTCATACAACAACCTTAACCAGGTCTAAACAGTGAGGTACAAAAGTACAATCTATGCAAAGCCTGCATTTAAAACGAGGCTTCTGTGTTTGACTGGAGGTGCTCAGAGGACTGACTTTTACATTACTTGGAAGATGCCTTGTGCTGTCCCAGGCCTATGCCCAGGGACAGCACCGGGATTTATCATAGAATCTGATCTGTTTTAACAGTTGTAGACAGCCCAAAATGGAAATGTCCAGTGGGCCTGTTTTCCATTGCTGTGGTGCCCTTAGTTTATTCTGGTATGACTCCATTTAAACAAATAGGTCATTAGCATGGGCATGGCATGAGCCAGACCCCAAGCACTCAATCTAATATTCAAGCCTTTGCTTATTCCTCCATATGCCTCAAACAGCATATAGTTGAGAGAAAAATTACACCTTGTGCAATTCCTGGACTCACTGGCTTGAATTAAAACTATGTCAATCTTAGCTTTGCATTTCCTGCATAGCAGAAGTTAAGAGAGACATCAATCCTGTTCTCACTTTCAGTGAGACCAAATATGAACCCAGCTTTGTTGAGGTAACATGCATTAATGTGAGCCCAGGGTTCATCCCAAACCACACTACTTATCCTGTCTGTCCTCATTAGCTTTTAGAGTCACCGATGAAGCAACAGGGCAGAGCTCTACAAACTTCTGCTTGTTACAGAAATTATGGGCAGCCTCTAATTCAGAGACCTGTGAAGTATCCTTGGTACCCAAAAGGTATTATCTGGAAAGGAATCAAAATTCTGTTCACCAAAATATTTATATTAGCTGAGAAAGCCAAACTCTGCCAAGAACGGAGCTGGCGAGCTTCCCTGGAGTGTCTCTGCCAGTGTGTGAAACACAGAAAGCACCCCCACCTACCACAGCCCCTCTGTGCTTGCCCAGGGCTCGTTTAGCTTTTAAGTACAGTGCCAACTATTTGTAAGGCCTCAGAAATCTGGAAACTTTTGAGCGCAGCAGCCGAATGAAGGATCTTGGGAACATCTCTCTCGACTCCTGGGCTGTGTACTTGAAGTAGTTCTGTGGATGTGCCAACACGTCAAACAATGCTTTTATCAGCTTCTTGTCCTAGAAAAAGGAAAGCAAACTTTACAGTAATTCCAGAGAGGAGTTAAGGTCAGTATTACCAGAGTTTAATGACTGATCAACTCATAAAAGATTATGGGCATTTTACTTTTCAAGTACTAAGCCTTGGAAACTAGTGGAGCCAGGCTGACATTCAGGCTGCAGGGAAGTCACTGGAGATTCACATTAGCAGCACTAGGGTTTCTTCCCTCCTCAAACTTCCAAGAACAGCAAACAAACAAACCACCAAACAAACTCATACATGACCTGATATTCAGCAAAATGAAGGTTTACTTGGGATGACAAGCACTCAACTTGTCTATGTAAGTCTCGTAACCAAGGTCAGAGAAATCCACAGAGATATTATTCACGCAGAGAGGAAAAGCCTCTGCTAATCTACAGGCTCAAGTAGGAGCACCAAGTGCTTCCCCAAGAAGTTAAATGCCACGTCCCTCAATTTGCTCCAGTGATTCCTTTCAGCACAGTCTACATGAGGCTCAAGGGGCTATTGTTACCACAGATTTCCCTAGCAGGCCTGATCCACCTTAAATCCCCCTGGGCAAAGGGTCTCATATCCATTGCTCTGCACAATCAGGATCTGCTGATTGACCCCATTTCCCTGGAGCAGCATATGTCTAATGCATCAAGGAACAGACCTGATGCAGAGCAGGAAGCAAACTCACTCACACCAAATAATGTCATTTTCAATCAAACCCAACATGTTTAGCTGCAGGAATGTACCTTAAGTATTTCTTGATGATTTTCAGATGCATAAAGTCTACCATCCCGAACAATGTCTTCTATTAGTTCTTGGTAATCCTCTGTGGGGAATGCACAAGAGAGTAATTTGCAGGTTCACTTCACTTACATACTCAGTACTTCCCTTGGTTACACAGGCAAACCCTACCCCCAGAAGAACCAGTGGTACTTTGCCCTCATATCAGCAGTCAGAAAATATTCCACACGCTTTTCTGTAAAGAAACTGCAAATACTGTTTACTATGAGAACAGTGTACTCTGCTGAGCTGCTCAGCAAAAATCTGTCAAAAGCAGAAGAAATCATAAAGCACCTAAGATTGTGGTGCATACAGTAATCAAGTAACCTGATTAAACCTGCACTGCAGGAACCCATCTGTAAACACGCACAACCTGCTATTGGCTTTCTTCTACAGGAAGAAGGAAAAACAAAACAGGCAAGAAGAAGTTTTCTTAAAAGCCAACCCCCTGCTCAATCAAAACTTTAAATGTTTCAAAAGGGAGACACCTCCCCGGGAAAATTAATTATCCACTGTTGATGAAACTCCACAGACCACAGCAAAGATGACTCCTTCACAATAAACCCAGTGTGAACAGAACATACACTATCACTTCACTTATGCCAAAGTGCAAGGTCTCAGCTCCACAATTTCACTCCTGGTGATTCTGACAAGGACTAGGTGAAAATCTTGCCCCTCAAGCTTCTTTTCATTGTAGGTATTTTGCTATCTGGTACCAGATCACAAATGGTGGTAGCAACACGATAAATCAGAGGTACTTGGACTCTGCCTACTTTCTAACTGGGGGCTCTCTATTGCCACCTGAAGCAACCCAGAACTGGAAGGCACAAAAGTGCATAAAACTTAATTCTACTTCTGAGCTCTGCAATTTGCAGGCCAGAGCCCAGAACCCCAGCTCTTTCTTTAGGTCTGTGGAAGACTGGAAATACAGTGGCACTTACGACCGCAGTGCAATGTAGAATTGCCTGAACCAGCTTTAAATGAAAACAGCTACTGGGAGCAGCTCATAGTTCTGCACTGCTGCAGCTGCACTGATCCACACAGGCTCAGCTGCTCACACCCACTTACCATCATATGTTACATAAGGGACTTGGAATCCTTTGGCACTGTTCCCTTCATTTGACTTGAACTGGATCCACAGTTTCTTAGACCTAGAGGTGAAAGCTATAGGGCGTTCATAGGTTTGACAGGTTTCATACGTGGTCACTGAGTTGGAAGAGGCTTTCAAAGAAAAGACACAACAGGCAGTTACCTGACAATGCTTCATACTAACAAACAATTAGAAAATAGGTTACATTACCATGACAAAAATGCTTGTTGGTGTTAAGAAAACTCCTCCAAATGTAGCAGACCATTAATGAGTGACTTCTTGGTCAGGGAATATCTTCCCTTTTCCTAAAAAAAATAGTCTGCTGTTTGAAGGACATGCCTATACTAGAAAGCTGTTTATTCACACATCAGGCACCTGCGGGGGATTGGCAAGCATCTCCTCTTTCCTAATCTAGGCTAGAACTGCTCAGCATAACGCATGGCTAGTTAGCTTGAACCATCTATCTGTTCTTAACTTCTTCGAGTGCACTGATACATCATAGTGTCTTGTTTCACCCAAACCTGTGGAGCAGCGTTACCAAATAGGGCTTCTCAAGCTGCCATTTAAAGAAAATTCTACTGTTAGGTAGAGGCCAGCGAGGTTACGTTTAGTTTATGTGAACATGCATGTGAGAGAACTGTGTTGCCTGTGTTGTAGACATTTCAGACTTACAACTTTTTCTCATCACCAGGTAGTCTCCACACTCATCTTCTATTGGTAGGAATATTTCCGGAACCACGATCAAAATACGGCGCTTTGGCGGTGGGTTAATGTTCCAAGTGCACTCAGTGTTTGCAGGGTAATCCCCAGGATAGTTTGGTGATTCAATATACCCAGTGTAATCTCCCAGTTCACCTCCACACTGCCTGTCTGAAAAAGCAACATGGCATGCAAGACAAGGAAAAGTGAGGTCATCCTACAGCTCCTCTGCAGTCACTACCAGGAACAGTGTGTGGGTGACAGACACACACACTTCTGTGTTTGCACCTGAGGCAGGTACAGTTCTCTTTGCCAGCTTCATTTCACACTGCTGCCTGCTTCTGCCTGGGTGTTTTAATCAGTGTTGAGGCATAAAAACACAGACTAGTCCCTGTTAATACGCCAGGTGTTATCAACACAGCCATAACTAAGCTGCAATGCAGTAGTAAGAGGGCACAGAAATGGCAAAGCAAGGATGCTCCACTTGCTTGTACCAGGCAGAACACTTTTATACAAGTACCAGCTGAGGTCAAACTGGACTTTGAGATGCTCTGCTCAGGCACCGTGCCTGCAGCAGCACAAAACAGGGAGTATAGCAGGCCCTTTCTCTGGACAGATCAGCATTGCTGGCAGTAACAGAGGGTAAACCCCAGTGTAGGATGCTTTGCCAGTGCTCCCCAGCTCTGTGCAGCCACAAGAGTTTGGGCACTAAAGCACTGTGACAGTGATATGTGGCTGTGACATGCCCAGGGAATGGATTCCTTAAGTGAGAGACATGCAGTCTCCAGAAACACATTTCTGTGTAGGTATGTGTACATACGTCTGTGTGTATATAAGTGTCTCCAGAGCTGGTTCTGAGCAGTCACCTCTCTGCCCTCTATTTTCCCTCTTTAATTTACTCTCAGCTTTCCACACTACAGCTACCATAAATCTAGAACAGTGGTTCTATTTGTAATTGCCTCTTTCAAAGGCTGTTATTAAAAAGAAATGGTTACTAGAGCTATCAAGTTTCATGACCCAGCTTCCATTCCTTTTAATAGGACGGGAAAAAATCAGGGTGTCAAGAACACAAACTCTGCTATATGAGGGGAGAAGAGATTTAATAGCAAGACCGTGAGCAACCCAGCACCAATTGGCAAGACACAATCATCACTTACCATACAAGAATGATGGAATCAGTCAGCAGAAATGGTCTCTCACAGACCTCAGTAAGTGATGTGGGGTGAGATGCAGACAAGCAGCAAAAGAGGAGCCTTCTCTCCAAGCTCTCTGGAGCAAAGCTAAGTTTTGCCCTTAGTGCAAGCATCAAAACCATCTCTCTATACTTACTTTTGCACTGTGTTATATTTGTTGACCCATCAAAATCAGTAGTGGTGTTTCCAGGGCATGCAATGCAGTAATTTTGTCCAAACTCAGGCTGGTATGTCCCAACTGCGCAGCGAATACATCGGTGAGTTGTGGTATTATAAAAATGGCCAGGTGAACACTGAACTGGATAGTAATTAAATATGCATCATGGTTAAAAGAGTGGCAGTAGCATACTAGAATATGACTTTATAGATTTGTACAGGATCTAGTATGATTTCAGCAACTGAAATGCTATAGTCATAAACTGTGAGGATAACAAAGCAGAGGTAATTGAACAAATTCCAGTTTATCAGGTCATTCTATGCAAGTTCAGAATTCCCAAATGCAACACAGAGCAGTTCTGTGTTAAAGCAGCAATAAAAGATATGGGGGAGTGAGTATAACCACAATGATTTGGTAAGAAGGACACCAAGCAGAAGAGCATTTTACCAAATTGTTTAGCCACAGACATTTGACTTGGAAGATGGACTGTGTGTGGAAATACTAACCAAACCTTTCTTTCCTGCATGCTCATGCCGAGCAGCACATACACTGGTGCTGAATCTTAGGAGATCCCTGAGACCAGCTCAGCCCAAGCAAGGTAAGAGATGCTGGTCATCTGCAAGGGGCACATTGCATCAATATTAGTGATGAAATTGGTATATTGCCACCTTCTGTCATGATCACATCCTGTCTTTGAACAACAGGCTCTGACTCAGGGTACAGTCGCCTCCACCAGATCTGCTGCTACTTTATGTCATCACATCACATAATCATCATGTTAGCAAGACACATGAGCTGTGGCCCTCTCAGGGCTTGCTGAGAGCACCTCCTGCATCACCAAAGCAAGGCCCCATTCCAACACACCAATTCCTCCATAAACACAACAGATTTTAAGAAGTTTTGGACATGAGATAGACAGACACAGGTGAAAAATACTTTCTAGTGGACTTGCAAATTTTTGCCTAGTTCCCTGCATGCAGACAAGATTTCCTTCTCTCATTGAAGTGTGAGAATACAGGACTCCGAACACCTTTGTTTACATCTCTAATTTGCAGCTTTTCATTTGATTTTGCTTAGCTATTCTGTATCTATGGCCATCATCAACTGTACTGAAACCTAGCAGAAAGCAGTCAGGAGCACCAGCCATATGTTATCTTTGCTCTTAACTCCATCACTATCTTACTTCTTTTCCCTTGTGGGGCTAGGAAAAAAAATAAAATGTTTTCCTATTCCTTTTACCTCATTTGGCAGGTTTACCTCACTCAGCTCAACACCAAAATAATTTACTGTCTACTATCAAATGTAGTTTTCTGTGCTGCACAGTCCCTTATTTTCTATTTCTTTTAAGCTCTGCTTACTCCTAAATAATGCTAGTCTTGTTGAGCTTTGTAAGTTAACTCAGCCTGGAGTCCTTCCCTACATGCTGCCCCAATCCAAATCCTTCAGATTACAAGTTCCAAATAGTTCTTGCATCTGTGATTCCACGTCTCATGTGGCCTCTTCCACATGCAAATTCCTGAGCTCTTCATTTCAGTTAATAGGAAAAAATTCCTTTAATCTCCACTCCAATTTGAAAACTGAACCTCATTTATAGACTTGGTTTTGTTTATATTAAATAAAACCAAAATCAGTTCCTCTTATCTTGATCCAAAGTTTTAATGGGGTTTTCTAGTACTTCAATTTTTCAAAATTAAGTATGAAACAACAGTATTAGTGGATTCAGTGATCCTTCTCGGAAGAAATCTATTAAATATCACACTATTACCAGCAACATTAATATTGCAAAATTCTTATATGTTGCAATTCTTAATAGTAAACATACCTTAACTGACACTAGACAGATTTCTTAATCCAAACCACTACCAAATGTTTGCATCAGGATGTTATTTCCATCCCTTATTTTCACTCTGCAGCAGTAGATTTTCTATTAAGACTTTTTCCTCAGGTGATTTTTATAAGTAATTTTCTCTTACCCATGCTTTAGGACATTGAGGAAAACATTATACTGATGAACACTTCATCTCTCTCCATAGACACATATATTTATCACCATTTTCAAAGACAATTTTATAGCTGCTTTTTAGATTTTTAGAGATCAAAGATGCTAACGAAATTTCTTCATTTTTAAAGATATGATTACCATTTGATTTTCACTCCCGTGATGAAAACCCTGGGAGCTGACTGCGTGTCAGCTCCACCATGATCATATTTAGAGGGCTCTCTGAGGTGCCACAGTGTCAAGCTGAATGCTCACCTTTTAAGTACAGCCCAAGGCACCCAGGCCAGTTTCTCATTATGAACATGAAGAAACTATTTTCCTATTTATCCCCCAGGAGTGAAATCCCCTCCTTTATGTTTTCATGTTGCTGCTACACTTAAAACCCAAAATGCCAATAAGGCATACTGGTGTTGATTTTTGTCTTGAGACGTTTTCTTCCTGTTGTTCCTTTATATAACTCTTCACAGATAACAGCTTCATTGATCAGCTTCCACAGATATCCCAACCCATTCTCAAATCTTGTATAAAAATCAGTTATAGAAAGAATTGAGGCTTTCTTAAGTTTCCCTGAAGCCAGGCTGGGCCAACCAGCTCTGGGACTGCCAGAAGGATTAACCCTTGAAAGGAGAAAGACCTTTCTCTGAATGCCCTGCTTGGAGCAGTGCCAGTTACCTTTGCCTTGGAGTAACACAGTTCATCAAATAAATCCTGAGCTTACCTTTGGTCTCACAGTCCTGAAACAAGGATGCACTGCTATGTCTGGTTGTTAGACCTCCTCCACAGGGAAAGCAGGACACTCTCCCAGCTTCAGGCTGGTATGTTCCAAGGGGACACGGCAGACACGGTTTGAAGCCGTCGGGAGAATATTCACCTGGTGAGCACTGATCTGGAAGAGGAAGGACACACTTGCTTCAACCTGTACATTACACATGACATGTGTGTTAGTGAGCCAGCAAAGGCCCCAAAACCCCATGGTGAAGCTGCTCTCCTCCTTTTTTGGGACCAGGCAGTGGTAACCTTTGGTGCTAGTGAGCTCTTCTGTGAGCTGGCATGGATTTTATGCCTTGCTGCACGGCCACACTGGACACTCGGCCCATCCAGTGCTCTCTGCTCATCTGTATGGTGCAATTGTGTAGTGATTACCTCCTCTTTCTAGCTAAAGTGCTCTTGGACTGCTTCCAAATGAAATAATTTAGTACTGAACCTACGATGCCAAAAATGTACTTCCAGATCTCTGTAAGTATTTTAATCTTAATGTTATTGAATATTCATACTTCATGACCATTAGCATTCCTGGATTGTGTGAGAACCTCGAGCACAACAAGCAATTGTGCAAATTCACTAAACTAAACATTATGCACACCTCAAAGACTTTTAAAGTAGAAAGATTCTTGCCATTTCCCTGATATTGAATCTTAGATAATCACTATCTGTGCACTGTATGGTACATAGATAGCACTAAACTCAATCCCACGGATTTTACTTAAAACAACACACCTCAATATTACCTAACAAGCAGAAATATTTATGAGTATCTTTGAAAGATTCTGGTTTTCAAACTTTTCACAAAAGAACTGGCTTCAGTGCCAGTATTTAATAATTACCCTGCTCTGGAAAGGTACAAAACACAGTTGTTCAGCTGTGCTGAAAAATTCTGTTCTTTTAAGACCTGTTACGATAATAAACTGTTAGTTTTGGTTTATAGCTCCAATAAATCACTCAGTGAATAGCTGTTTTGTTAGGAAGTTAAATTGGCCTTGGCTTCATTTCAGGATATATGACTAACAACAAGCAGGGCATTAACTACCGGTCATGATCAATGATGAAGAGTTTTGTTTATGGCTGATACACTGAGTGGAATGGTGAGTGTTCCTCTTCAGCTTAAAAATAAAATACAGCAGGTTAAGCAATGCTCTGCAGCTTATCAATGAAAGCTTGTGAGGAAGTCTTAGCTCTTGGTTCTAACTTTTTCCACCACACATCACTTCTGCCCTCATAAGGACACACATTCATTTGCTCCCACACTTTTCAAGCCTTTCTCCATTTTATAAACATTCCTACAGAACACTCATCTCTGTACACTTTGTGCACTTCAACAAACATGAATGAATTAAGGCTTTCATTGCAGCGCTCCTAATAAGGTAAGGAAAAAGCACTATTTATAATTCCACGACAAGGAAAGACAATCAAGGTTAGTAGAGGTGATTCTGAGAAGTGGCTACTGACTTCAGAAAGCAAGAAGCAATGAAAAGACCAGTGCACATCTCCTTCCCTCAGAAAACTCTATAGCTCTATGAGAAATCCATGCTCTGAGTGGCCTCACTGAAAACTATCTGCTCTCTGCTATCTCCCCTTAGTCTGTATTTTTCACATTCATTTTAATCACATGTCCAGCTTGGAGTAGTTGGGATTTTTCTTTTTACACTTGGGAGAGGGTGTATCTCTGTTCTGTGTTTTGAACAGAATGCTACTTTACACTGACCATACAAATTCAGTCTTAGAACTGTACTTCAGGTTTCCTGAACTTGCTCAAAGTCCAGCATAACAGTAGGACAGCTAGCAGAGCTCAAAGTAAGCCACCACTTAGGCAGAAATGGCACATGTGAGAACTTTTCCCATCAGATCTCTCTTGGCAACCTTATTATCTGCAGCTTACTGGCCTTGACACCACATGTTGTAAAACCGTAGAGTTCCCTGTGGAACAAAACTCAGTTAATCTAAATCTTCCAGGATTATTTAGCAAAGTGCCTAATTTTTGAAAATTTGCATTGAGGAAATAAACTTAAAAAGATCTCCTCAGATATCCTTGAGATCCTCAGGATGCAGTGCATGACTGAATTCTGAGAGGAAGAGGTGGACAGGGCAGAAGCATCCAGGGGTTTGTTTCTGTGCTTTACCTCCACCACCCTGAGCCACACCATGAGATGCAGCTGATTTTTGGGTTCCAGGATTCTGAGGACTGGGGCAAGAGTAACACGTTATTTGTCCTTCATCATCCTGTGAACTTTTATTAAGGCAGAAAGCACAACTTTCTCATTCTCCATCATAGTACATACACCTACTTCAGCTAACTAACAACTAACAAGAAAGAAAATATCTGATCACTAATATTTTGTTTCTGTGGGTTCAAAGCCAAAACAGGTGGCCAGCTGCTGGATTACCAAAGAAAGTGCAAGGTGACAGAAAGACTTTGGTTACACGAGTATTAGATGGGGTGAGCTGTTCTGCAATGTGGCAGTTTCTGTGTACTGAGAGAAGGCTGATCCTAATCTGAGGTCAATTAAGCTGCACTGCAGCTACACCCCAACTGCTTCAGGCCCCATTTCCCACTTGCCCCAGGGATGCACTGTGGAAGGTCAGCAGGATGGTGGGCTATCCCTGTGACAGTCCCTGCAGAAGAAACACAGGCTGAGACAGTGAAATGCAGGAAAAATCAACCTGGGCCAAAACTTTTCAATTAGATCTGAACCAATCAAGCCAAATATTCCTTTTGATTGTCCTAAAAGGTGTCAACAACAGAAAGCAAACTGTGTTTTGGGGAAAAAAAAAAAANAAACAAAAAAAAGAAAAATGGTTTTTGGAGAAAAAAAAAAAAAAAAAAAAAAAAGCTAACTAGCTACCACCACTGTAATAGGGTGTTCAAAACCAGCTGAAAAAAGCTGTGTACAGTGTGGTGGTTACAGCTGTGCACTAACTTGGAGAGAGAAAAGGATCAGGTAAGGGTACAGAGGACAGGCTGATCCAACATGGAAAGCCATGTCATGTCTGCCCAGCTCCTTCAGTATGAACTGCAGCTTAAAATAAAGAATATCTGCTTGGGCAGTAACTTGATGGAGAAAAAGCAGGCTGACAGAGGAGTCCAGCTGGACTAGCAATGGGCTTGCTCTGTGTTCCCAGCACTTCGATCACAGGACACCACCACTCCGTATGCACTATGTGCATATGAGGAAAGAGGTTAATACATCCAGATACAGATATAGCTCTTTACAGCCTAACAAATACTAATTATTCAATGCAAATATTAGAATTACTCCATGTGATGTCCAAGTTTTAATGATTCAGGCTCTCATATATATCAATTTCTTTACAGAACTACATCAAACCAAGTTTTTCAGAGTGGTACAAATGTCCAGACAATTTGATCCACAAATACATTCCCTGTAAAGTGCTCCAAGTTCCTCCTCATCTTCCACCTAGAAATGTTTCAAACACAGACCACTCATCCAGCCACACTGGAGCACAGAGCAGGGGTAATGAGGAAAGCCTGTTTAGAAGCTCACAGCAGTCACCAGGGCCCAATTTAGCATAACAAACACGCATGGTGTTTGATTCAATTATAGTAACATTAACTATAGGGCCGTTATTTCAGACATGTTTGCAGAAATCATCCCACAGAAATCCACAGGACTATGTATAAAACTAGGATGAGCCTCTTAAAAAAACGCAAAAAAATAACAGAAATGTACAAGAAACATCTCTAAGAAGTTTGACTTTCCCTAGTATTTGTTTAAATGAAAAAAACAGAAAGTTTATGAGCTTCATTTCACAAAACTAGAAACTGCATGGTCCCACCTGACACATAGGAAATACCTAGTCAAAACTAGATCTGAAGATCTGCAAATAATGACATTAAAACACAATTCCACTGGCTGGCTTTGCTCTTTTTTTCATAAAACTGATTGTTTTTCTCCAAATGAACAAAAGAACCAATTGCCTCTAATAGACTTCATTTCTGCAGCCACTGTCTTTGTTTATCTTCAATACCCATTAAAAACCTGGTCTTGAGTCTCATGCAGCTGTTTAAAAGAAAAAAAAAGAAAAAAAAAAAGAAGTGAAAGCTTTTCTGATGCAAAAAGGAGAAGAAAAGCAGGGAGGGGGGAGAGAGGGGCCCACGGGAACCAGGATTAACAGTTACAAAGACATTTAAAGGCTCTTCCCTTCTTTTCAACACATTAGCCTTTGAGCATTTGCTCCTATAGACTATTGCTGTAGTATCTCAGGGGCTGAGAAGGTGAACCTCATAAAGGAGGTCATGATACACCAATTCACCATTTTCTTAAGAATGATGCCTTGACTTTATAAGGAAAATCACCAACAAGTGATGCAAATTGATTCTGAAGCGGCATCCTTTAAGTTATTGTGTTTTAGCAGTTCACACATTTAGGTCACATGAGATGGTTACTCCTTCTAAGGATTTATGTCTTAAATCTATGATTGTCAGAGCAAGCAGGTTAGCAGAAAAATAGCAGCCTTTCTCCCCATCTGATAGTTCATTTCTTCTTGTTGGATTTTGAAAAAATTGTAAAAACAAAAATAAAAGCAACACAGTTCTCTGTTGTGAAACACAACTATTAATTATAACAACAGCAAAGGCAGGCAGCACTTTGCTTTTCTATTTAAATCTCTCTCACGTACTTTTATAATGCCAGTATCATAGCACATCTAAACTTTGAAATGTGGGTCATCATTTTGGATGAAAAGTCAGTATTTTATTTGCATCCTCTCAACTAAGGGAGCAAAACTGCTGAATGCTGAGCAATGAAAAGCATTGCAAGATGAAGCTGCTCATCATTTACATCAGAGCAGTGTCTGTGCTAGCGCTGCTCGTGCTTGCTGTTCTCTCAAGTGACAGTTCTTTGGAAGAACCCACTTGCAGCCACTGTGGAGAAAGGACATGTTCACATGTCCTTTTATGCAGCAATTCCAGGAAATGGTAATTCTCATTGCCTCCTTCCATCTCTCAAAGCATTGGTGTGTCCAACACAAAAAACCCCCATCAAATGGAACCAGCAAGGCATACTTTCAGCTCCATGGGATCAGAGTTCTAACAAACAGAAAAGCAGCTAAATTGCTTGTTGTTTCTCCCTTACTGGAAAGTCCCTGAGGGTGAAAGGGTCCCAACAGACATGAACTTATTATCTTTCAACACAGAGGTTTTTGGTAAGTCAGTTTCTGATAAGGAATTGTCAGTATTTAAACAGTTGGTCCTATGGTCTAAAGTCTAGCTCATACTGGAGAATGGACACTTGCAGCCAGGCTAGTGAGTGAAACTGCATTCTCCCCAGGACAAATCTCGTCTCAAGGAAGCACACACCATTTCCAGTGCCCTCAGATGGTTCACATGCAGTCCTGAAGCACTGACATTCAAATATACATTTTTCTACCTTAAGACTTATTTTGGTGTGGAAAATAGCTCTGCTGAGAAAATACAGTTCTCTGGGGAGGATGACGGAAGCTACATTTTTCTATATGCATTTCATGTGATCTCCATTATCAGAGACCTGTCATTGGTTGCTCCTTGGAAGCCATTCACAGGACTTTATAGAATTAATCAACATTAATTAATTAATGCTGAATGCACTTACTCATTGATACAAAGCTTGCACATAACAAGGCAGACAAATGCAACACTTGAACCTCTAAAGCACTAGGAAATCCCCAACAAAACTGTACATTAAACAGCAAACTTGAAATTAAATACACTATCCCCTGCAATCAGCAGTGAAGTCCCTTTTACCATCAGTAACTGTTTGAAGAACAGCACACACACATATGCAACCATCCAGCCCACTAAGAATTATAAAATACCTTGGAAATCACATCTAATCTGTTGCTGGTGCCTTTCTAGAGCTTTCCTTCTGTTCTGTGCCCTACTGCAGACAGTAGGAGCTAAGACAGAAAAATCAGGAATAGCACTACCTCACCAGAAGCATGAAACCAAACGAAGTTCAGCTTGCTGCTGCAACTGCAGGCCAGTTATCCTACAACAAAAGCTGTCAGAGCAGGAGCTGGACTTTCCCTCTTACACTGTTCAAATATAAATAACGTTTCAGACAGTGCCATGCCAGGATAAGTCTACCACAGAAAGGGGACCAGTACAAGACTCTCTGAATAAATAAAAGTTATCTAACCTAGCCATACTCCCAAGTATTTGAAAACAAGTAACTAAAACCTGCATTTCACTCATTAACTGTTTCACAGAAGACTTGCAAGTCCCTATGACTGCTTTGTTCCCCCACTGCTTCCTGCTCCTCTGGCCAGACCGAGCAAAATCCCTTTGGCAAAGTCCACTGCGTGTCCAGAGACCACATGCACCACCTGCACTCAATCCATCTGCTGACCCAGTATCTCTTGCTGTGGAGTCCCTTTCTCCCCAGAAACATTAGCATATCTAGGTAAGCAGGGCCTCAGTCCTGTCCAGAAGTTCTCAAGCAGCTCTGCAAAACAATCAGATCGACACAAAAAAACCCACCCTGACTCTCCCACACACACCCCAGAGCAGCTTCTTCCCCTTCTTCACACTGCTCCCACTGCATTCTCTTCTCCCCAGCCTATTTCTTTGCTCCTTGTGACTGGCAGCCCAAGAAGCAGCAGCAGCCCCCCAGTCCTGCCTTGGCCAAACACCCCGGGACAATCAGCTTTTTCTGAGGAAATGAGGCGTAGGTAACAACACTCCCTCTGTGGATACTTTCATGTCCCCTCTGCAACCACAGCACTGTATGCCCAGGTTCCAGCAATCTGACAAGTGATGCACAGAGGTTTCAAAGATACTAATTTTCTGTGCATTTAATGTAAATAAGTGGGTAACATGCAAGTGGAAGGAGAAAGACCTTATCACCCATGCAAGTGAAAGGCTGTGGTGCAAATCCCATCTCCTGTTTGACCACAGCCAATCTACACAAGGATATGGTTTGAATATTCAGCTAAGGAAAGGAAGATGCATTTAGTGATTGCACCCTGTTAGGCATGAGCAAATCAAACCATAAAGCATGAGATCCACAGGCGACCTTATACTCGTTTCACTGCTCACAGCAGCCCCTGTGAAGATGTCCAGAGACAAATGTGGTAGCAATTCGGCAACACAAGAGGCCTGATGTTTGCAAGTTGTTCTTTAAAACATTTGTCTTCATATGCTCAGTGATTCTGCTTTAACCATGATCAGGCTATTTATGCACACCACACCAGTTTTCCAGGCAGGCATTCCCAGAAGCCTCCCTTCCCTCTAAACTAGCATAGAAATGCCATGTATGCTTCTCACTTGTACCTGCAGCTACCTAAAAATAGTGTGTTTCTTTGGTGTTTCAGTTTCTAATTGTAACTCACATTGCCTTCTCTACCTGCAGCATTTTTAGCTTACACGTTGCTGTTTCTTCCAGATGAAATCACAAACGTCTTCAGTCACACTGTGCTCTGTACAATGGACTGAGATTTTTTTTCAAAGTCTTCCTCCAGCATCCAACACAATAGTTTGAAAACATCCATGTAAACTCATCTTGATGAACTTTGCAGTAAGTCTGAAAAACTTCGGAATGTCACAAGAAAAAAAAAAAAAAAAGAAAGAAAACTTCCAGCTTTTTCTGACAGAATTCCTGAGTAATTCCCTGCTTGCTTGCACAGATGTTTTAAACAATTTTTCTGTTCTATGAATCCAAGTTTTTCTAGAGTTAGCAAAACTGGATTGGAAAATCTATTCTTAGGCCAAATGTGCTGCTGCTGGAAGACGCACTAATTCAATCTGACAAGCATTTTAAAGGCTTGCTGATTCACAATCCACCTACATGCTGCCTACCCCAGGCAGCCTGAATTAGCCGTCATGGTTGTTAGGCCCCTGTTAAGATGTAGCATCTGACCCCTCTCCTTAACTTCTGTGCCTTGGAAGCATTTATTATGGACTGCATTATGGTGGTGCCCTCCAGTGCCATGATAATTAAGACTTTTCTCAGTACTGGCCTATAAAACCCCTATTTTCCATGAATTTATAACTCCGTCATGAAGATTCTCTGGGACTCAGAGCTTAATAAGCAAAGAGAATGTGACTGTATCAAATTCTGCACAGCCTGTTCTTTGGGACAAGGGGGAGATGAAACGTGCACAAGTTCAGAAACACAGTGTTACACTGAATATTAAACGTAGTTTTAAAAATAACACTGGTGATGTCAAGGCCATTGGTGCCTGTTGTTATTCCCATGACTCCTACCTTTGAGCTTTCAGCTATAGCAAGGTGCAATGCACCGAGCCCTTACCCTCCTCTGTGACACAGCAGTGGCCAACAATAAATATAGAGAGAGGGACAAGTCAGTAGCACTAACAGCAACCCCCCCTTCACACACACAGCCCTTCTCCCTCCTGGACAAGTATCCCATGAGCCCTCTGAGCTCACCAGACCTGAGCAAAACAGCAAAACACACACGATGGCTTGTTCCTAATTCACACCTAACTTACCACATCTGTTACCCAGAAGCATCTGTCCTACACCACAAGACTGTTGTGGCTCTGATGGCTTGAGAGACTTCCTGGCCACTTCGTGGTCCGTGCCAGAGACGCGGATGCGGAATTGGTCCCTGCTGACTGTTTTGCGGAGGGTTCGGATGGTTTTACGGAACCTCTTTTCAGTTTTCTTCCGAGCACAGCGCACATCACACGTGTCTGAAAAGCATCAGGGTTGAAAGCTGCTATGAGTGACCATGCCCCAAAAAACCACCCAATTCAAAACACCAACCAGTGCAAATCACTGAGAAATCACTTCTGTGAACAAGTCTGAAATCCTTAAGGACAACACCACCAGGCTAGAAGAAAATTAATCACTGCAAGGCTTCAATCTATGGGCAGCTCTTTAACCTTCAAAACTATCCCCATCCCTCACTCTTTCTGAATGATTAATTTTCAAAACAGGAGATACTTTTTGTTATCATTTTGCATACAGACAGAAGCGAAAAATACAGAAATTAAGCAGCAAACGGCAAGAAGCTTCAAACCGCACCTTGGATTATTTTCCAACCAACCTGTCACCTCCTTTCGGCTTGTTTCAAGCTCAAAGTCCGCAGTGATAAAAATTTCCTTAGTTGCTGTCAGTCTACTGAGGGCTCCGTTGACTTTCTTGCCAGAGCTGCATGTTAGGTTTACATAGTGGAACGTCTCCATGACTGAATTATGTCTCTCTGTATGAACAAAATTAAGGGAAGCAAAAGCTTGGCTAGCTGTGTCATTGAACATTCACCAGTGCTCAGCACGTATGTGATCATGAAGAGTTAAAGAGGACAAAGCACCACCTCCACATGCCAGCAAACAAACAGTTCCACCAGTTTCTCAACTGGTGCACCCTCACATGGAATCACATCTGTGCACAGACAGATGTGCTCCAGGCTGAGACTGGGGCACTGCAGCAGGTCTGAGGCTTGATTCCCCACTGAGATGGGAGCTTGGCTGCACTGCTCAGACCACATCCCCTGGGCTTTGCTACCAGCTTCTAAGGAATTGCCTTTGCACTATGCAAAGCATCTCAAAACCATGACACGCCTACGTCAGGCAGGCTACTCCAGAGAAAAAACGTACACATATGAAACATGTGAAAAACACATTGGCTTATAATGGTGTTTAAATTAAGTAGTGGCTGTGTACACAAGACATTTGGAGAATGTCTTCATGGTTTCAATGAGGAAATACGATTCAGTTAAAGAAAACAGAATAAGCTTTGGTTCTGGGGTACATAACTCTTCACTGAGCATCTAGGGTAGTTTCTCATTGTTACTCTGCTAAGGACAAACAATCAGGCACACTGATTCATCATATTGTTTAATCGTTCCTTTCCCCAGCTCCATTTATTTTATTTTTTTTACTATGTACTCCTCATTTTCTGCTGACTTTGTAAATTCACAGGCTATACTTTCTGATTTGGAACAGATGGAAGAGCTGACCTCATTGTGTCTATCAGGGGCTGCTGAAGTATCAAAGGAAGACAAGAGAAAAGAGGAATAACCCTTTGACAATTGAGTCAGCATAAAAGGTCAGGAGATTCTTCAGTGAGGTATCAGACAGTAAGGAGCAGGTGAGAAAGGAAAGACAGAAAGATAAAGAGATAAAGAAAAAGAAGAAATCAAAAGAACGAAAACAATGGTTGATTTTACTGAGAATTTGTTACAAGAAAGGAGAAGGGCCTTCCTAGAAAGATGGTAGGGACAGCATAAGGAAGTCCTGTGATCTGAAATAACTATTACAAGAACCATAGCTGGGAAGGACCGTGACTCATGAGGTCAGTGAAGAGCAGAAAGCCTGTAGTCCTCTACTACATAACCTTTGGTTATGGTGTACTTCATGTCTGAACGCACCTGATAACCCCTGAGCTATGGCTCTAACCTGCTTACCTGCATTTTTATATTCATACCTGGTATCATCTGTTCCAGACCTTCTTGAAACATCTCAGTCTTTTTCAAACTACATTTTCCTTCATTTAATTTAAAGGTTACACTTATCTTGATGGCTGAAGCATCTTCAGGAAGAAACAATGACATGTTATTTTAAAAAAAGAAATATCTAAATTGATAACCCTAATGTCACATCATCATAATGATATCAAAAAATATGCTGATATAAAGTGAAAAAGTGGTCATCACAGAAAGCCTAAAGAGATGCCAGATCCCTTCCGGTTCATAATGTGAATTGGAACGAAGTGTGGCAAATTTTATTTTAAAAAAGTAAAAAGAGAAGAAGAAGAAGAATGATATCAAGTCCAGATTTGTTATTGGGTAAACCAAATCAAGGTTAGTTGAAATCAAAGGTTATGTTCCAGATCAATTAAAAAAAAAAATACTTTACATCTATATAAAACAGCACCTCTTATCGGTTTAGCTGTAAATGCTTTCTAAACTTTACTGTCCAACAGGTCACCTAAACATACTGTACGTTGCCAACACTATCCAGTTTGGATGATTAAAAAGAGGCATGACACTCCCGGTCTAATTGTTTATTTCACTACTCATCTTTTTCCTTATTTTTAAGTCTTAGTTTGAGTGATGTGTCCTTGAAGCAGCACAAGGGGAATTTTCTGCTGCAATCATGAACAACAACCATGAGGAAGAAAAAACAGAGGGAATATATAATGGAGAGGGAACATAGAAAGTCAACAGAAACACCTTTATTTCACAATTATCAAGGAAAATGAATCAGTAAAACCATGCAACAGTAAAAGTCATGATTACCCAGCCAGCTGGAAGCATTTGTATTTTGCTGCTTTTTCTTAAGCTGAGATGACGTGCCACAGGTGAGGGTGTAGGCATCTTGTGTTCCTAACAGACAGACCAGACAGACAGACAGTAAAGGCAAGGCACAGTGCACACAGTGAGGACTCCTGTAGCATAAAAGACATTTTAAATTTGTTGATCGGCATCATCTTCACCTGTTTTAACAACGTTGTTCCTAAAATACTCTACATTAGAGGTTCTCTCTTCCTAAGCCATTTAAAGGGTTCGGGAAAGAAAACAGCATCTGCCCCACAAGCATCAGCTGAGTCTGCACACCCTCAGACCCCATGCAGGGCTGGAATGCCTTCACCCCATTCAGCAGTGGCTCTCAGGGCCAATTAAGGAATGGCCCAGGGAGCATGGAGAATTCTGCCCTGTCCTCCCCAGCTTCAAAAAGACACTTGTCATGAGAAGGGAATCTGAGGGTAGAGTGGTTATAAAAGACAAGGAAAGAGGGACTTTCCTGGGACACCATCAGGGATGTAGCCCTTTATTATCTGTAGTGAAAGAGGAAAGATCCCTGTTGATTGTCTGCTTCTTGGAGCTTCCATGAGAGTTAGGATATTTGCCCCACTTACACTCTCTACAGAATCACATGCTTGTTTTTGTTAGTTTTGACTTACCAGAAAACACCTGGACATCCGGAGAGCAGCTTAAAAAGCATCTATCACTCCCACCACTTTTAATGCAGTGCAGCAGTACCTTGGGTGACATGTTATCAGGCAAGGGACCTTTTGTCTCTAAATAGGATAAAACAAATACTCACAGAATTAAAACATCTACCTACACCCTACTAATAAATCAACAAGCAGCTGCTTTTGTAGCAGAGAGCACCCATGCAATTAATACACTGTTTAGACAGAAAATCAAAGCAAAATAAAATCACTGAAAGATCACACCACATAAGCAATTTCCTTTATCATGAGCAAACCTCCTCATGCAGAGAAACCAAAGGAAATAGAAGAAGAAGCTAGATAAAAGCACAGAAAAGAAAGCATCAAAATCCCTCAAAGTATCTCCTGTTTTTGGGGTTGTTTTTTCACTTGTTTTTATGAGTTTCAACATTATGACAGTCATGCCTTGCTGAAAAGCAAAGCGGAATACCAGGAACAATGACTCATACCACTTAACTGGACAGACCATCAGATTTGACTATAACCATATGGCCATCACACACATCAGGCACAGAAATGTATTCACTAGACACCTTACCAACACAGTCCTTTTTATTCCAGTGTAACTTGTAGTTAGAGTGGCACAGGCATTCATAGTCTCCCAGCGTGTTCACACACAGCTGTTGGCAACCTCCATTGTTGATGCTACATTCATTAATATCTACAGAGGAAAGGTTAAAAGAGTTTTTAAAAGTTACTCTTCCCAAAGTTCTGTACTCTAACTCCACTAGGCAAACATGTACACAAATACTGCCTAGTAGAGTTTGGAGAAGACTTTAGGATTGCTACCTGGACACCCACCTTGAACTAGTTTGTCTTCCTGGGAATCCTTTGATAAATTTTGAAGTAGAACAAATGTTGGTGGAGAGGAGACCCTAACTATGTCCTTAAACCTCATAATTAAACAATATCCAGCCTTACTGTTATGGTAACAAATGAACCCTGAGAAAAGGAGGTCAAATCAAATCTGCATTGTGCTGTGTCTGGTTAATTAATATTTCTAATTTGAAATAATGACAGACAACACAGACAGGATTCATACTGATCGCTCCTCCAAGGTGCCCCAACAGATACAACTACTGTGGAACACTGACTGTGGGCAAACACCACCATTGTGTCACCACTGTCCCTTTTGGCCAATTATCCAACTCTGGGGCCTTGTCCCACTCAGTAAATGCCAATAGGAAGAGAAACCACTGGCAACACAACATACTGCCCTTGGTGCAAACTTGCACGCTGAATATATACCATTCACTAGTGCTGTACCCCAGGGGTCAATACTGGGGCCAATACAATTTATCCTCTTGATTAAACCTGGATGATGGGACAAGAGTTCACCCTCGACAAGTTTGCAGATGATACAAAACTGGGAGGAGTGCCTGATACACCAGATTGTTGTGCCACTATTCAGAGGGACCTTGACCGGCTGGAGAAATGGGTCAATAGGAATCTCATGAATTTCAACAATGGGAAATGCAAAGTTTATGTCTTTGCTGCTCAGATCCACCCCAATGACTGCTTTACTTCTCTGCTGTAGCTTTTAATTATACATAAACCTAGAAAGCTGCCATCAAGAAACCTCTTGCCAGTCCCATAACGTTTGTGCAGCTGAGGGTACCTGCTTCTACGTATCATTTCAATAGTGATAACAAGTTCTTGTCACTGCTCTCACTGACCATTTGTTCCCCCCTCTAGATACCCTCTAATAATTTGTTAGAAAACACTGCAAAACCACTTTGATTTCAGGGGAAAAATATGCTATTACAGAATTTAGACAGTGGGGGTAGGAATGAACAGCAGAGGAATAATGGAGAAAGAAGGGAACACTTTAAACTAGTACTTCTGTCTAAGATACTACAAAATCAGCCCAAGTCTTCAGTTTTCATTGACCTTTTGTTAGGATGGCATATGTAATAGCAGCCTGTTATCTCCAGTATTTATTGACTTCTTCCATAGCAGTCAGAAGGTGTACACTCAGTATCCCTACCAGCTTTGACACAGTCTGTGACTGTCAGTCAGTGAATGAGGATTAACATCTTCTGCACAGGAATATGATAAGAAAAGGTCAATTAGCAGCCAACAGCAAAATTACAGTTCCTTCCCTTACTGGTGGCCAAAAGAAATTCAATTAATGCAGTGAAATTAATGAGAACAGACCTCTTTTTGCAAGTAGAGCAAATTAACAGTGTTATTTCCTTTTTCCAGGCAAGTTCCCCTGTTCATCAGGAAACAACACAGTGATGTTGTAGCCCTGTAATCTCCTTTACAGACCTTTTAGAGGCAGAAGGTAGGACGGAACAAGCAGAGGTCTCTGAATTGTTCCAGTCAGAGGTCTCTGAATTGTTCCAGTCAGTAAGGTCTTATGGAGTCAGAAAGGTCTTGCCAAGAGCTTATACAAACCAAATTTAATTCTATTTAGTGTCCCAGTTATTGAAATGTTTGCACATTTGTAATGTTATTCACATCTGACACATGTCAAAGTTCTGTGAACATCTTTCTCTTTCCTTGAAATGTTCTTGTAGGAAAGACATAAAAGATTTACAAGTATTAACCTTGGCCATTGTACTACATCAACTAAACTCCAATCAACATCACGTGAGGATCTGACATGCTCAAAGACAACCTGCAGAACCATAACTTTGGAAGTCACTCAGAGCCTCCTGCTCTTTAAATCCTATTCCACTGACTTTCCATTGAAGTCAATGACACTTCTGCATGTGAAAATTGTATCAAATTATGGTTTTCATATCCAAGTGCAAAACCTATCAGTTTGTCCTAATAGTTACAGGTGTTTTCTGGATGCATGGTATGAAGGTAAAATCATTTGAGCAGATACAGAAACAAGGAGGATTAGTTTCTGCTTTCGCTGTGTCTCATCATCGCGGCAAGGAGTAAAATCTGCTCCATAGTACCTGCACACACCTCAGTGTGTGTCTTGCACAGACAATTACTAGGCCTGTGGCAACAGCCCCCTGTCAGCACGGCCTGTAGTGCCTTTGCACAACCCACCTCCACAATGTGTGAAGCCATAGAGAGCATATCCTTTGTTGCAAGTACACTCAAAGGTGCCGGGATGATTGATGCACGTGTGGTCGCACGTCCGTTCGAAGGAGCATTCATCAATGTCTGCAAGTTTTAAAGGGATGCATCAGTGTCTTTCAGGCTGACAAGGGAGCCCTGAAGAGCTAACAGAGTTGGATGCAGAGATGTGCAGATTTATGTAAACTAAGCAAATTCTTTTAAAGCAAATAATGTAACATAATGAAATGACAACTTTTGAAAGAGCACTTTAGTGTGCCAAACAAGCTTTTTCTTGGCAAACACAAAAACTGCTGTTACATTTTAAAAATTATGTTTAAAACAAATTATTCCTCTTCTATGGGAGAAGAAAATTGCTAACAAAACTCTTATTTCATTAAGAGAATTCTACATAGAAAAAAGTTTACAAAATGAAGTATTGCCTTTTTTTTTTCTCCCTAAATGAAAGCAAAGGCCACATATTTAACTCTATATGAATATACAGTGTCTGACTTAAGCCTGCTGAAAGAGACCATTTTCTCCAATAATGAACGTTTATACCATCAAAAGTACCTAAAATTTCTGTGCTAATAGATTATGCATGCCATGTAAGGATGCTGCAAGATACAGAAACTTTCACATCAACTTCACTGACACATTTCATCAATCTTGTTTCTTGAGATTTGGCATGCTTCAAGGTATCACTTCTGAAACTTCCTTTCCAGGGAAACTTACAGAAGTGACAGGGACAAAAGAGACATGAAAGTCTTTAAAATTAATTCATAAACAAATTCCATTTAGAAAGCCCAACATAAAATGTCTTGAAAATCTGATGTTTATGTAGTAAGTTTGTTCCATACGAATACACCAAAAAAACCAGGTGAAAATTATTTTCTGATGGTCGGTTCAGCTTTCTGAAATTCATCATTAATGTCAGCATCATTCACTATTTGACTGAGTGACATTACACTGTTCCATACTGTAGCTTTTCCACAACCACAGACCATTTTGATCCTTATGTTTTTATGCACGTAAGCAGCTTAAACATTATGCCTAACTCTGTATGTACAAACCACTATACAGTGAAACAAATATGCTTTGTAAGCCTCACAGGAGAAATCCAAGTTATCCTCAGAATCAAATGCTCTATGATGCTTTAGAGAACAGTGATTCCAGTCTGTCTCCAGCCCTGTAATTTCATAGATCACATTATATCTTTTTCCTTTAACAATGAACTCATGGCAACTAAATGTTCTATGAAGGAAAAATAATTTCACTGCAATGGTGAATCAGTCAGTGAGACAGACAGGGAGACATTGTCTAATTTTCCCTGTAAATTATTTTAAGATCATTAAGGCAGGGGGAAGTATTAATTTTACAGGGAGCTTTTTAATATGATGCTGTCTCTGTCACTTCCTCATAATAGCTCATGGTGCCATTAAATATATCTCCTACAATAGTATCAAGCCAACTGTATTAACTCAACAGCTGTTTCAGTAGAAAAAAAATCCAAAACTGAGGAATGGAAATTATTCTGGAGTCCATTATCACCTCATCATTGTAGTAGATGTCCAAGCCATGCTGATTTGTCCTACTTTTGTTCTACTATTGTCTCTCCAGTGCACATACCTTGACAAGACTTCTCATCTGTTAATAATTTAAATCCTTTTCTGCAGCTGCAATCAAAACTGCCAACAGTGTTTTTACAGAAATGATCACAGCCTCCGTTATTGGACTGGCATTCATCAATATCTGTAACAAAAAAAGCACTTCAGCAAATAAATATAGTGCACTCAACATCCTTCTACTGCCAGACCAAGAGAACAGTCCAATTGGTTAGAGGAGCCCAGAAACCAAATCTAATGAAACTACCACAAAAGGAAGATCAGATCCAGCTCTTAAGAATGATCTGGCTGGTTCAGCCCCAGGACAGTGTTATTTGCTCTCATTTAACATATTGCTGTTACACTTGGGTATACGTATTCATAAAAGACCATTTCCCTGAGTTCTGTTTGGAAACACTTTGACTCCAACCCTCTCTAAAAGGTTTTAGCATTTTAAACATTCTCTCCATTTCCTCTTTATAAGCCCTGCAGAAATCTCAGAGAGAGACTTCCTGAGCTACCCTGTCCTTTTCATGCCAATATTAGAATGAGGCCTTTATCTAATATTAATTGACTCAGGCATGAGGATTTCATCATTTTTGCTCAGCAGAACAGTCTTAACATCTAATTACTGGAAAATGTGTTCTACTATACAATGTAATTGTCCCTTTGCTCCTTGCCAGTACTCTCATTAGAGCTGCTTGGACCAGTATATGTTTATAAAACACATCCTTGTTTACACACTGGTATTTACTTATAAACTTTCTAATACCCAGCTGACTGCGGGTGAAATATCAGACTATTGCAGTGTATACCTGTAAGCACCTACACGCCTACCTCTCCCAGTACTGACCTCTCCTTCAGCACAGACCTGCATGACCCCTACTCGTGAAAGATGAGGCCACCTTGGCATGAGAGGTGCAAGTGGTGAGGGGGAGGGCAGAACAGAAGAGATTCCCTGCATATGATACACCTGATGTGACGGAAACCACGCCTCTGTCCCAGCTGCACTCCTTTCTTTGGCTTTCCTCTGGACACCGGACTACCTTTGTTTGGAGATTAATACCTTACAGCAAGGTGTTAGTATGACATATCCATGATCACAGAACTCACCTTTGCATGTCTTGCCATCAAACTGGAGCGTGAATCCAACGGGACAGCTGCAGTGAACTCCAGTGGATGTATCCTTGCACGTACGATCGCAGCCGCCGTTGTTCACTGCACACGTTTCTGGCCAACAAGATAAAGCTGAGTTTTGCTCAGGGATATTATAATGGCAACAGGAAACATCCTGTGATACAAGGCACAGCTCCAAGCACACTGCTATTCAAACACACTCAGTCTAGTACACATGAGCAACTACTAAATCCATGTGTTGGCAAAATCCCTGCCTCAGCTACCTCCAGGGTTTTTTGCGGAGACTCTACAACCTAAGATACTGTCCTCTGGGTATTCCTGTCCTTAAACAAAAATCCCAGCTCCTTGATGATGAATCTGTTACTGTCAGTCTGTCTCTCAATCCTGGCTGATCCTCTGACACTTCCCACCAATGCTCAGACACTTGGTTACACTTGGCACTACTAAACCAGTTTCCTTAAATCCCTCCCAACACACCTTCCCAACCTACCTGTGCTCCCAGTCATGGTGGATTACACCCACACTGAGGGTTTCTGCAGGCTGGTAATCCAAGTGCCATTTTGCCATTTCAAACACAGTTTGTTCCTCTAACTTCCCCCTATGTCTAAATCTCACCAAACCTTTCTACTGAACACCCCTAAACCATCTAGAAATAACTCACTCTTCAGCATCCATCCTCTTGCAGTCAAACAATCTTTTCACTGGCTGGACAAATGCAATTTTATATAGCACATACTGATAGACAGAGCTGCAGAGAACAGCTTTTTAGTCTGCTTTTTGAAATTCTCTGTATCCTAGTTTTCTGCAGCATCAAGCATATGCTACTTATTCTCAAGTTTTGATAACTTTACTGGTTTGTTCCCTCACAGTCTCTCATCTCATATTCGGTATTGGGATGCTGTGTTCAATCCCCAGGGGAAGACAGTGTGCCTCTTCTTTCTACAGATTTTCTTATCCTTTTTTTTTTAAACAAAGCTATTTATTTAGATGTCTGAGCATGGATTCAGGAGCTCAGAGCTAGCCCTACTCCTTTGAGATTTTCTTTCTCAGCCTTCCTGCTCTATACCACTTGTGCAGTAAATACCACTAAGCACAGGAAACCACACTGACTGAACAAAGAAAGGGCTCTTTAGAGGTGGACATGCACTGACCCAGCTGCCCTGAGGCCACAGTCATTGTTTCTCGAGCCAGTGCCTTCCCTGCAGTGACAGACCCCTAGAGACTGGCATTCTGGGCCAGATGGGAACACCTCTAGGGATAATAAGATGGCCTTGAACCCTAACATGTCCTTACAGGTGCAATCCACCACTGGGCCCCATTCTCTTCCATGCAGAAGCGTACTTGAAGATAAGCAGATAAGACACTGCTTTCTCCACAATCTAGGCTAATAAAAGACTAAAACTGTAGCACAGACTGTACTGCATTTCCATGGTGAATTACAAGCATGGAACTATAGGCTACTTCAAGGGCAAGTTCCTCATATTCCCACTGACCATCACAAACAACGTATGTAGGTTTTTTTACATGTTATGGGATAATATTAATTCCTTAAGGGAGAGTGAAGCATCAAAGGCAGAAATCAGCCCAGAGCTGATGGTTACAATAAAAAAACCAAATGAAACAACAAAACCACACCACGTCTTCAATCCAAAAGGCTTCAACAGACAGCAAAATTATTCTGGATCAACACTTTTACCCATAAGCAACCGTCGCTTCACCCTCTTGTCCACATCAGCGGCTGCTGTGGTGTTCCCCTCAGAAATTTCCAGAGCAGCCTCTTCCCTCTCTGGAAGGAACATGAAAAAAGCCAATGAGTAAAGGTGCCCTGACCAGAAACCTCATCTGGCTTTCAATACCGGACGCACATGCAAACAGCTGCATCACACGCTGAATCAGAGACAGTCAGAACTGACTAGGCAGAAATAAAGTATTTTTAAAAAAGCAATAATGAAAATCATGAAGATCCTACAGTCAAAACCATGAGAATACTTTGCTTCTCTGGCTTCCTTACAAGTCATGTTTGCTTCAGTATTCTTAACAAAACAAAAGATGCGCTACAGATGCAGTAAACAGCAACAAGAACTATCATGAACTGTTCTGTTAAGAGCACACTGTCGTCATCTATCATGGACAAATAAAAGGACCAGCCAGTTAGTTGATTTCAATCAACAGACAACTCCAGAGTCTGGAAGAGTTTATAAATCTTAAGTACTTTCTTTACTGGATAACTGCATTGCAAAAATTATATGTTAATTGATTTCAGAGTTCTGGTTTTAACAAATGTTCTCCTTGGTTACACTCTGGCTCATGCTATAGAAGAAACCAGACCTAAAATATCCTAGAGGGAAGGAAGTCTTCTTTGGTTAGTGATAGGTTTTGTGCTTCAGAGGGACCAGTAGCATTAGGTAGCTACTTACACGGGGACGCATAAGTTGCCTCGATCCAGCACTAGCAGGTTTCTTAATTTTGAATTCCTTAATATTCTCTAGGCATACTATTATGAGGAGCACTAATTACGAACAGACAGAAACACCACATCACCCTGGAGCTGTTCATCAACAGAAAACTACATCCCTCCACCAGATACTGACCCAGGCAGGTTTTCCCATCCACGTGCATGATGTACTTGGGATGACATCCACAAATGGGCCCATTATCAGCATCATCACATGTATGTTGACAGCCCCCATTTCCATGATTACATGTTACTAGGAAGAAAATATACGTCACGTCTCACAAGTACTTCCAGCATCTTTGAAAGACAGTGTGAAATTGACGCCATTTGACCATCCAATACACCTTCCTAACATTCCCCTTTCCCGAGGAATTCTGCCACACTGAAACACTACCTTGCAGAGCTGAACTTCCTGTCATTGGGAACGATGGCACAACTCCCAGCCTACAGACACTATAGCAATTCACAGACTGGTGTGACAGTGTCCACAAAAGGCACTGCTTCTAGTTTAATTCAAATGAACACAATTTAGGTGTGTCATCCCACTTCAGCTACAACATACCAAATCCCACATCACTGCAAACAGAACACTATTTGTTCCCTTTGGGAAACCATAAGCATATGCAGAATGTTGCATACAAATGCAGCTCCTCTGATTCTTGGACAGTTCAAATCCTGGTCGGCATTCACAGGCAACTCCTCCTTTGGGCGTTTCTCTGCAGATGTGGGCACAGCCATGATCTTTATTCATGCAGCTCATGCCTTCTGTAAAACAGGACAAGTGCAAGAGCATGAGCATCCTCAGCACCTCTCTGTGCAGGCAACAAAGTCAGCTCAACACACACACAGACTGCAGCGTGCTACTTCTGTGAAGACTTTACAGTGTCAGGTCAAGAAACTTCACCTTGCAGACAGGGAAGGCATGAAGTCATCCTGCAAAGTCAACGGCCCCAAGGTTTGTCCTTCTCTGATCTTTTCTGTGCCCATGTTCTTTCACCGCAAGGCCAAAATGCAACATCCCTAGATCTGTACAACCCCTCCATTCTCATCCACTGCTCTCACTTTATACCAGTGATGATAAAACCTCTTCATTTCTTTTATGAAAGTTGCAATGTGGCCAATACCTGGCAAGATCCAAATTTTAAGCGAATTTCTCATTTCTCTGCTTAAAAGAGCAGCCACAGGAATGTTTAGCTGACAGTCACAAGAGTCATCCCAATTTCAACTACTGGCCTACAAAGCAGATTCCCAAAATCATAACCTACCTCAGCAGTGACAAAGGAGGGACCAGGCAGACATGTAGGATGCACATATGCTGTACATCAATTCTCTTTGTTATTAACAGTTTTGTTTCCTTTTTTTTTTCCCTGATTTTGCCAAATACCACTCAAAATAAACCCACTGGGGGGATTATCAGTGTTCTTTATTTCTACATACCTTCCCAGATAGAGAGAATTTAGTGCGAGTGTCTGCTTTAACCCAATAAAAAAAGCAGTATGACACTAGTGACTAGTACGACACTCCTCTTGCTGCACCTCCTAAAAACACCCTGTCATTTTTATCTCTGACACTTACAAGCTGTTCATGCACAGCACTCCATGGCTGCCAGAGTGTCTTGTCCGGCTTTTGCAAAAAGATAAAGTCAATTAAACAGGGAGGAATAGTTCCTAAAAGTACTGTGAAAGCTTCCCTCACCTTGCCCCGTGGTTCAGTGAAATCAATGCTTTTACCATTGGCAAGATGGTGACACAGTTTGTGCACGTAAAACATAAAACCATAGAGCAGCTGGTTGAGTTATCAAATGGGATTATTAGACCAAACTAAACAACTAGTTTTTCTTTGAACAGTACATCCCAGATTTTTGATGAAATCCTCCACAGTGCTACAACACTGGGATAGAGGACAATTGACTGCCCCTCCTCAGGTATACAGAGAACACACTTTGCCATAAAATTCTCTGCCTTGGCGCATTTGGCTTCCATAAGTCGAGTTACACCAAAATGCTCTTTCTTCTCAGTGGCAACATTTCCTTTGAGAAGACTGCTTGGTTGCAGGGGCTTATCCCACATCACCTCAGTCAGTTTCTGCTGAGTTGAGCAGATACACAATGAGAGGCAGAATGAAAAGGGTGACCACGCAGCTGAAATGGGATGGTGTGAACAATTCCATACCCTATATCTTTTTTAAACTTACACAGCCCTTTTTGCAGCCTTATTACTAAATGAAACAAACCCACTGCATTGTCAAGCAGAGGTCAGCTCGTCACCATTATTCCACTACACCTCAATTAGGTCTTTGCCCTACACTCCTGTTCTCGTCATCTAAGCACCAGCTACAGTATCCTTTCTCTATTAAGACAGCTTTAAGCAACAAAAGAATGGACATTGCAGAGCCCAGATTATTCTGCTCTACTGGCTTTTTGATTCCTTTCCCACAGTGAGGACTCTCTAGAAGTCCAACAAGACAATGAGACTTCAAATCCTGCAGCACACAGACACAGCCCAAGGAGCCCACATGAAAGCTGTCATCCATTATTGTCAGTCAAAGAACAGACAACTTATGAGGCCACAAATTAGCCTCTCTAATGCCAGTGTTTTGGGGAAAGTTCTGGTCTTAAGAATGCAATATGATTTGGTCTGTTAGCTCAGAGGCATTAGAGAGCATTAAGAGAATTAGCAGCTTAGTTTCTATTAACAAAGTTATTCTTTTGTCTCAATTGAGCTACCACGAGGGAAACTGTTCAAGCAGGTACTTTGGTAAAGTTCACTGGTACCAGACAAATGGTTTAAATGCTCCATTTGCGATTGCTCCATTTTGAATGAGTAGAATTCAATCAGGTCTCCACAGAAAACTAAAACTTTCCAAACCAGGATGCACTTTAATAACAAACATTGTGTACCATAGTACTTGACCAAACCCACCAAAACCTAGCTGACCCAAAGGGCAGTGTTTCATAGGAGATACCTACATCCACACATTCTAGCATTTACTGTGAAGCTGCTGCTTGGTTCCAAAGGTGGTGGAAGATTTCTCTCAGCTCCATTTTATAAGGTTGTACTAAAGAGATGTCTGTAAAACCATAAATGCTGTGTGACTCCAAGCTCCCTTCAAGGACACGAAGCCTCCCAGGTCACATTGTTCCTGAGCTATTGCAAAGGCAGACTATGATCCAGAACCAAACCCCTCAAAAATTTGGGTCAAATCCCACCACATACTTCCCAGACACACAATTTCTCTTGCACAAGACCCTGGCCGACTGACACACAAGTGTCTTGGGATGAATGACTCTCAATATCCACACTCAGCTAAGAGAGCAAATCCAGTGCCTGCCTGGCTGAGCAGATCCCAAAGATGAGGGCATCCTTTCTGATGACTGGACCATTTTGAAGGTACCCAGCAAACTATCTGAGCACTCCTGTCCCTGAAAAAATGCAGGCCAGAAAGGCCAGCACAGTATTTCCCTATCAGGTCACACTACGTTAATCTCTTACGTGTAAGATGTGTGTTTAAATCTTCTTTTTTTTGCACAGAAGATGTGGGGACAACATTCCCAGTCTGCTGAGAACATTAAGGCTCTATTTAGGGCACACTCAGGCACTCAGTAGGACAGTGGGAGAGGATGCAATTGTACAAAGTTGCCAGAGATTCGCAGAGGCACCCTCTAAAAGCCAAATGTTGAGGAGTATTGGCACAGCCAGCAGAAAAGAACATTCCAGGAATGCTGTAGTCTTTTCTCATGCTTTCTACACTCTTGTGTTAAGGCAACTTTTCCCAAAAAGCTTTCTAGTTATCACTGTTCTCCACATCGAGAAGGACTCCAAGAGCAGCAGCTGAGATGGTGCCCTGTATGAGCTTCCAGTCCACACAGTGATTTCAAATGTTGCAGATTTCATCTTGCAGATGCTGCTCACTCCCATTGATTCAGCCTAACAAGCAGATAGCTATGACTGTGAAATACCACAAGGGAGAGCAGCAAGATTTGCCATCCATTGCAACAGCAACCACAAGATGTACTACGCGTTTATCTGTGAAAAAGTCTGTTTTCCTTCAAATTTTTGTATTCTCTAATATAGAGCAAGTTAAACACAGAAATAAGATACATATGCATGGATGTCCTGCCAGCTACTTTAACAGCCTCCCAAGGCTGAGAAATTCATTTTCCCATGTGTGGACAAAGAAGGGCTCATTCAGATTGAAAGTCAAGGAAAAAAATAGGATTGTACACAATTCCCAGGACACTTTCAGTTCTCCTGGTTTAAGCAGAGCCTAGGCAGGACCACCAAGATCACCCCTGTGCTTCAGACCAACACAGTCACAACAGAAATAAAAAATCAACTTTAATTATCAAACTCTCCTCTAACAGCTACCTGATTTTGAGTCCCATGTCACAGTAAGTGACAAGGCACCCCAAAGAGAATTACAGATAGACTTGGAAGGGCAGATGATTCTCAGGCTCTCCTGTCACAGTGCTCCTCAGAAGGAATACAACAACCTGAAGCCTCTCTATTTTTCCTACCTCAACTCCAGTTCACTTTTTTTCTGTGTATGTAAAGGCCAGTATTGTAGAACACAAGGAAGGTCTCTCAGGCATTAATGTATGAACAATCTTAACTGGGAAGGGAGAAACGGAAAGAAATATTCCATTATATTCCAGATAAGAAGCAAAACTAAATAGATGGTCTGGGCAGCAGGTCCCAAAGGCTGCTTTGATCAACACTGTGAGGGCTCAAAAGAGAACTAATAAAGTACACACACCGAGCAATGCGTGCACAAGGCAGAAAACAGAAGTCCTAGCAATGAGCAGAAAAGCAGAGAACAAAGAGGTGGGAAAGATAAAGCAGTGAGATTTGGCTTACATCAGACCTGCCCACCCAAGGAAAAAAAAGGTTGGGGAAAAAAAAAAAAGGTGGGGAATCCCATGGAATACTTTACTGTAATGGAGGAGAGGCAAGAGGGAAACAGTCACAGCATGATACCCTGAAAAAGCGGCTTTTAAAGAAACCAAAACAACACTTCTGTATTTTAATAAGAAAAAAGGCATTTCAGGCAAAAATGGTACATTTCTTTTTCTTAAAATGCATTTTGATAAAAATTTATTTTATTTAGTAGCCTTTAGGGAAAAAACACATCTTTTCCCCCCCCCCTTCATTTTTTTCCAAAGAAAAAACCCGAAATGTAGCAGAAATTTGGTATTGTAAANGAAATTAACTGCATCTTCAAAAACAAGGAAACAGAGGTTGAATTCCAGAGGTACAGTTTAGGGAACAAATATTAATGACAGGGAATGTTGCTGTTGTTAGTTTGGGAGAGTAGACGGTACTCAAGTAGCAGCAAGTATGAATAAAGAGTTGGAAGTCTTTCCTCCCTTGGCATCAGACAAGACAAGGAGTTCAAGCAACCAATTTTCATCCTTAGACACATCATCCATCATGCGTGCACACAAACACACACTGCCGCTCACAAGACAACAGGAAGGAAAATGCCTTGTCCCACCACTGCAGCCTCCCTGCTCGTCCCCACCCCTGGCTCAGCCCTGCAATGGCCTGAGAAACCATCACATCTCACCCGAACCCCAGGAGACCAAGCCCAGGACCAGAGAAGCTGAGAATACGGATCCTTAAGTCAAACAAAAGATCAATTCACTCAGTCAGATGACAGCCACCTCAGAACACTCCTCTGTGGATGGCCATATATGTCTGTAAATGTTGATCTCTTCACTATGGGGATTTTTAAAATGAGATTTGTTTATTCATGCTCAGATTCCTCTTATAGTCATGCCAACAATAAGCCATAGATTAAAGAAAGTTTTGCAGCTTTAAATACTTCTTACTAAGATTTTCACCATACAGTTCAATGGACAACTCCCTGATCTGAGCAACCACTTTAAAGTATTCCCTAAGGGCATCCAAAATAATTTTGTTCAATCTGATGTCTGATTAGATATCCAAGGCTCTCTGATCTCTCAAAGGTCGCTTCACAAAGGTTTCACTCAAAACAAAGAACACGATTTGAATACCTCTGGGGCTGACAAACAATAAATCTCTTAGCTGAAACCTAAACACTCCACAGGGAATCTACAAGGTAATGCAGGTATTGCCCTGTAACTAAGGCCGATGAAAATGGTGGGAACTTGATGTCCTTCCATTTGCTGTCATTCCTTGGATCAGGACCCAGCTTAGGTGCACAACAGGGCATCAAGTACACTGGAAATACAGCCTTTAACAAGCACAACACTGCAGACATACAGGTGGGATTAAAGAGGCAGAAGGGATGTAGAGTCTTCAAAGCCACTTAGAAGATTCTGACACACTGTTCCTTTTAAAAGCAATGAGGACTTCAAGACACAAAGCTAAAAACACTTTTGAAGATGCTTTAGAGATTTTGCAGCCAGCTTCTGTGAGAAGCTGCTGCCTGGTGCCCGGAGGGCAGCAGGCTGTACCTTCCGAGCGGTGGATGCAGGTATGCTGGTTATCACTCAGGAAGAACCCTTCCTTACAGCGACACTCGTAGCTCCCCACAGTGTTGACACAAACATGCTGGCAACCACCGTTGTTGAACATGCACTCGTCTGTATCTGAGAGAGAGAGAAAAAGGGAGAGATAAGCTTTGTATTGACACCAACACAGCCACTGTTCACACAGACATTTGACTCCATGTGTAACCACCCAGGCAGCTGAGACACCCCAGGCTACCCTGTTGTTGTGCTGTCACCCTTGGGAAAGTACAGTTTTGCTGCTGCTCTTCCCCTGCAGTCTGCACAAGCAGTTATAGGGCTCCCACCTAACCAGAGCTGCTGGTTACAGCTAAGGCAGAGTAGCCCCAGTGGAGCCAGGAACAGGGTTCCCCACACCCACAGGAACACTCTCTGCCCCTCAGTGCAGCTGGATGGCCCTACCACCCCACAGCCTCACACAGTTATATCTAGGCTAAGCAACCATACATGGATCTGTCTTGCTCAGTGGGATGCAACTTCAGCTCCAAACCCTTCCAAGGTGTTTTCCCAGAAAGTCCCCATTCTGAAGCAAAGATAGTACAAGAAAGACACAAACCTCAAAATAAACTTAGTTTAAAACCCATCCCCTGCTCCTTACTTTCACCCTTGCTAGCACTCACACACCACATCTGCTCATCAGAACATCACAAGCTCAGTTTGGTTTATCATCCTCCTCCCTCAAGTCTAGGTCATCATCACTTATCATCAGGGCTGCTGCTGTGTTGCCTCACTGCCATCAAGGACAAGAGCAGAAGTTCTGGAAACAGCTTTAAAGTTGATTTTGCAATATTCAGAGCTTCAACAACACCAGAGAACACAGAAGGGCTCTGCTTGCAAGAAAATCAAGAGAACCAAAGAGTAGAAAAACTTCAGCTAAGCCTCTGAACAACAGGATGCTCATCCCAATCTCTAATTCTTTGGAATTTTACCCCTTAATAAGCACAGGGGGGTTTTGTAACCACCACCAGCAACTAATTTTCCTACCCTGATTTTCAGAAATTCCAATTTGAACAGCAAGTAAAAATGCTCAGTCCCCTAAAACCACTGCAAAACATTGCTGAGGCAAAGCACTGGTCTCATTTGCAAATTCATATGAAACATCATGTTAGCTCCCTGTTCTGTTCATTGTTCCTGGCTAATAGTACAATATTTTTAATTTAACATTGTAGCATTTCTGGCAGAAACCAGCTGTCTTTTAAAAAAGAGGCTTTTAGTAAGAAGCATAATATAGTATTACAACAGATTTAATGTCTACTGAAGGCAGTGAGTAAGCCAATTGGATGCAAAAGAATGTGACCTGCTGTAGAAATAGAGCGGCTGACATATCTCCATCACAAAGAAGCTGAGTATTTTAGAGTTCTACAGTGATGTGAATGTGCAAACAATTGTGAATAAACAGCCACCACGAGTCTTTAGTGCCACAGATTTGAACTCCAGCAGATGTTTCTGTCTTACAGACCTTGGAAAGCTTTCAAAAAATCATGTCTTTCCAACAAGTAATTGTCTATTTGGCTTAAACCCAGGCACACAGCCGAGATCTTCAAAAATAAGGGTGAGAGAAGGGCAACCCTGGCGTGAACAAAGTAAATAAACAGATTAAGAGAAGATGTGATCCAATTTGCTGCACGCCAAAATATTTATTTAACGTTTACATCACATCACAAAATTGGCATGTCAGTGCTAAAAACTTCATTGTATGTCAGTGACATTTTATTTTATTTTAGAAGTCTGCCATGCCATGCTGAGCAGCTTCCCAGTAACATAGCAGGTGGTAGATTTTGGTCTAAGTTATGTCTAGGTCTTACTGATCACACACAGCTCAGCTGAAGTACGGCCTAGAGTGGCTGCTGGGTACAAAATACACATATACCTTTCGGTGGCATTGCAAGAGGCAATGTGTTGGTCCACATCCAGCCCTTCATGGTTACCTCAGCTGAACTCCGCTGTGTGTTTACACAAATGCAAAAATAAGATGGATTTCCTACAATTTTCAAATTATCAGCAGATATTTTACTTCCCTCTCTACTTAATTTGTTTAAATATTTGGAATCTGGTGACTTTATGCTCTCCTTTCCCTACACTGTAACAAGGTTAATCTGTGGACACACAACAGGTTCCCAGAAGGTAAAACCCAATGCAATTCCACTGAACACGCCAGAGGTTTTCTGATTTGTCCCAGCAGAAGATACAGCCTAGGGATGGTCTGATCACCCATCTGATATGCCATATACTAGTGAGAAATACCCCAACCAAGCTAACTACAACATTAAAATTATGCTGAGAAAGCAAGTTTCCCTCTGACTGACGTGGGCATGGAAGGATGTCCAGGCACATCCACATTGAGTGCAGCAGTAGGAAAAAACTGAGCCATCTCTGAAAACATAAATGGGACAGGTAGCACAGGGCAGAACCACACAGGGTACCCAGCCTGGGTCCTGGAAGCAGGGCAGCTTTATCAACACGAGGCTCTGTCCCAGGGAAGTACCACCAGCAGCACACCACACTGCCAGCAGGCTGGCAGCTCACACCTTCCTGGGCACTCCTGCACCCTGTGCTGGAGGATCTACCACAGCAGAGCCACAAGGCCTGGTTACCCATTTCTAAAGATTTTCACCTGTTGGCACACAAAAAAAGAAACTATTGAGGTCTTAAACAACTAAAAGAAAAAGTTGGCCAGAGAGAGTGTGGGCATGCAGGGTCAAGAGAGCGTTGCCAGGATTGAAAACACTTCCAGAGTTGTGTCCTTTGCTTCACACTAACCACCAAGGCAAACGCCAAGCATTTGGTTTAGTCCCTCTGTATTTCCATGGACTCCGTCATATACAGCTACTGCACACCCTAAATCATCTTTTCCTTTCAGGAATTACTCAGGCACAGTAAGAGTGAGAAGCCCCCACATGACAGATACATACGCGAATGAAGATTCTAAGCCTCAAAACACATTTGACAACTGACCCTGAACTAACTTTGGAACTGAGAGGACAACGATAGCACATGTTCTTTTACATAAACTCATTTAGCATAATAATAGATGATACTCCATACACTTAAACCCAACACACTTAACAGAAATGGAGCACAGTTATCCTCATTTACAGACAGGGAAAGAGCCACGCTGAGATGGTACATCAGCACCTGGAAATCCTTTGTCCCATATGCAACATTCTTGTCTAGTTGAACTGCTGGAGCCCAGCAGGTAGCCATGTGTTTCCCCATGGATGCAGTTAAAGGGTTATGGCAGCATCACCACTCACAGTGCTGGTGAACACACTTCTTACCCAGGCAGTTGTGGCCATCATGAGCCAGCATAAAGCCATCATAGCAAGTACAGCGGTAATTTCCTGGAATGTTGAAACACTCGTGGACACAGCCTCCATTGAAGTCGTTATCACATTCATCAATGTCTGAGGAATAAAGCAAAAGTCAATATGATGGATGTTTGCTCGAGCGTTATAGACAGAGATGCGACTGCCTAAATGTGAGCAGCAACTGCTGTCCAAAATCATCATTGTCTTGCAAATAGACTGGATTTAACACATTACTTGCTGAATGTTTGTAAAGACTGACAGAATGCCCTGAGATTCCCTTGCAGCTTTACTTCATAGTTTTTAAGGCTGCAGGTTAAGCAACAAACTAATTATCAGGCTGAGTGAAACGCTAGGTGAAAATCCACACAGACTGTCTGCCTCTGATTTTGTAAACACGAAGTAAATCAGGTGAAGAAACAATGACTATTTTGATTTAAAATCAGCCCCCATATTCTAAACCATTATTTTTAATGGCTCTATCTTCTTAGAAACACTCCATGCTGACACAGCACAGCGCTCCGGTCACTTTACCTTCACATTTCTTCCCTTCACCAGTGTAACCCACTTTGCACATGCACTTGTACAGCTTCGGGGTGTTTTGACAAATAGCATCTGGGTGGCAGTCGTCAAGCCCCAGGGCACACTCATCCACATCTGTGAAAAGACAGCAGATTCAGAAGGAGTGTTAGCAGGAGGAAAACAGGGCATGTCTCCTGTACACATCACTGAGACGACAAGGCTGAGCACCTCTTTGTGGTGTACACGTGCATGTTGTATTTGTGAGTCAGGACAGAAACACTCAGAGACTGTATCTGCACTTAGATTTGTATAATGTTCCACCTGCATAGAGATGTACTTGTGTGCAATTCAGATAAGCTCATGCTAAGCTCTTCTACCCATTTATAAATGCATCCAAAACCATTTGTATACATGGGGCTAGATGCTCCATGAAATTCAGCTGACAGTTTTACAGAGGCTCATTAGAGATTATTAATCTTTCTGATTAACAAAAACCAGTTATTGAAAGAATTCTTGATCACATCTATGCATCACCTGCAGGAAGCCAAATGATTTTTAAACCAACAGGAGAGTTGACAGAAAGGCACTTTCAAAGTCACCACCGTGTTAAAAGACTGACTTACCATTAAACAGATGTATAATTCAAAAATATATTTTTTAAACACGAGAACAGTATCTGATGAGCAGCACTGCCAAATCACCTGGCCAGCCATCACAAAGCACATCATACTGAAGCGAAATATCCAGGTGGACAATTCAGAGCAGAGGAAATGAAGAGAAAGAGAAACACCGACAGGAAGAAGTCCTGGAGATGAAGAAGTATAGACAGAAGAAAAGGAAGAAAAGTTAGAGGCAGCAGAAGACATCAGCAGAAGTTTTTCATATACCAGAAGAGAACTGAAACATGGAAACAGGAAGATTTCCAGCAACTGGCTAAAAGGAAGAATTGTTGAAGCAACACACCACACAGGTATAAAAATTGACTCCTAAAACAAGAAGTAGTACATGAATATCAGCAGAAGGTGACAACTTCAATAGTCAGCTCCTTTTTATAGTGAGGATCACTTTACAAAGGGGAATTTCAGCCAGCACTTCTCCCATTTACAATTATAGCATTCATCCTGCCTCTTTTTTTTTTTTTTTTTCTTTCCCCCAGTCACAAAATATGCCTGTAGGTACTGCAGCAGCTGCCAACTGCAGAGTGTGCTCACTTGGTTTTAACTCCTAATGGGGTTTGGCAGTAGGAAACAAGGCAAAGAGCCAGTGCTAGAGCAGCAGTACTTTCCTGGCTCTCAGGTGCACACAGCAGCAGCGATGGGATCCCCACATACTGCCACCAGAAAGCAAGAAAAAGATGGAAAACAGCGGGAAACAGCTGGGAAGGGCAGCAGAAGCCACTTCCTCTCAAAGCAGAAAAGTCAAGCCATTAAAAAATAGGGAGTTGATGGAGCAAGTTACGCAAGGAAGGGTGCAGGGAATGGCTGAGGAGCCTCCAGCTAGTGGGACTCAGGTAGGTGGGGCAGAAGGAAAGGATGGCCAGGAAAGGACAGAGAGTGGGCAGGAGGAGGATCAGCCGCACGCACTGGCTGTGGAATAGCTGTCCCCTTCCCAGCCCGAGCCACAGCACCGGGACACACCTGCCCTGGCAAGAGGGGTCTCACTAAACACACAGCAAGGAGGGGGCTTCCCCCAGAGCCAGGACACGGAGACATCAACCAGATCTTGTGCCAGCGGCCAGACAGCCCTTCTGCTGCTTTATTTGTACATTAACCCTCTGTGGTTAGAAAGAAGTGGGAAGAACTGCAAGAAGAAGCCCCAGCACTAATGCATGCAGAGGCACGGAGAAGCGGGCTAGGAAAAACCCGCAGGCAGAGGGAGCGCGATTTCCCTTGCAGTGACAGCGTCCTGAGCCGAAGCGAGACCCTTGGAGGAAGGAGACTGCGAGCAAACACCGCAGCCTTCACCTTGTCAGGAGGCGGCGGGAGAATCACCGGGCTTGTCCCTCGGCGGCCGAGGGCAGCTTGGCCAGGGGCACACGCGGTTTGCTCTCCGCTCCCTCGGCAGGGGTGCTGCCCGTGCCGGGGCTCCCCCATCCCCGGGGAGCGGGAACCGCCGGGAACCCCGCGGATCGCGGCGAGCGGCCACCCCCTGGCCCCGGCCCCGCCGGCCCCACTGACCGCCTCTCGCCTCCCCTCCCGCCCGGCACCGGAGAGAGCCGGGACCGCCCGGTGCCGCGGGGCAGCCGCTGTCCGGGATGGGGGCACTCACCGGGCAGAGGGCACTCACCGGGACGGGGCGGGAGGAACTCACCGGGCAGGGGGCGG